>ML817194.1:50478-79815 GCA_009831015.1 Picea engelmannii | reverse complement strand
GAGCATGATGTATACTATCCATCCATGGGTGTTGTATCTACATGTGCATTTTCCTTCATGTCCAAATAACTTCATCAATCTTGTGGTCCAAAACCCATGACTAGGGTTGACATCAATGACAACAACCAATCTTCCAACAAAACGTTCTACTTGGGTGAGTGTTTAGTATCATGGATAAGTAAGAAACAATCATTAATATCTTTATCTACAGCCGAGGAAGATTATATTGCAGCAACAACATGTTGTACACAGTTTCTTTGGATGAAACAATCCCTGACAGATATACAGGTTGAGTATGATTAGTCTATTCCAATCTATTGTGATAATACAAGCACCATTAGTATCTCAAAGAACCCGGTGATGCACTCCAAGATGAAGCACATTCCAATCAAGTATCACTTTCTATTGGAATGGGTTGCAGAAAAGAACATCAGAGTTGAGTATGTGGGCACAAAAGAACAAGTGGCAGACATCTTTACAAAACCACTTCCATGGGAAGCCTTTGAGTATCTTCGCCAGAGAATCGGAGTTATTTCTACTCGAAAATGAATGTTTTTTAATGCTTGTCTTATATGTCTTATATGTACACAAGGAATCACCATAAAGATGACAGTTCAGTTAGGGGGAGCAACCCCAGATGGAAAGAGACCTTTGCCATTGATGACAAAGGGGGAGAGATTAATCAGATGCAGAGAATAGAGGCATGGTTCCTGTAAAAAATTTAATACAAATTATGTATTTCATGGATTCTCCTGATCTAACAATTATATGCTATTGTTAAATACATAATTGCTTCTACAAATATTCTTGTGGAATTTAAAACATGATCGCCAATTGCAATATCAAGAAGAAAGATCAATCACACATAACACAGATGTTTTACTGGGAAAACATAAAGCTAAAAACCCCACTATAATATATTATGTATATATCATGGATCATGAAACAATATCATACAAAACTCTAATCCAAGAGCTCTCATTACAATATACAATCGTCTCACACTGTCATACAAAAATTGACAAATTCATGTGCCAATTTACTACTTCCAAACAACCTGCCTCCTCTGTGCAATCCCTGCTAATGGAAATCCCTACAATGAATGAATTTGTCTTTCCTAGGATGCACATTCCTCATGGGCACATCCAATGTGTGTGTGGTTGCATGAGTGCACTCACTAATGTCACAAATGATAGTCAAATTGTTCCTTTCACTTGTTATGTCAATTGGGTCTCCACTGGATCTGACACGGATGTAGTTAACAATGGTAAATCTTCAGTTTTATGTAAGATTATTGATTGTGAATTAATTAATAATTAGTTCACCGATCTCTCACTAGTGTAAGTTCATTTACAACTAGTACAACTGAGCTTAACTCACTTAACTAACTTAAACTACTTTACAACTCACATAACTACACATCCAACTCTGTTACAACTTCGAATCACTCAGTTACAACTAATTTGACTTGCATGTCCCACCAGTCAACCTTTGAACTCGAATTTCATATAGCTAACTGATTTTCCACTTCAGTTAACTATTTCCAAGTGTTCATTTAGAATAGACCAATATTTATTGTCCAACTATTATTAAGGGATAATAATAGTCGACATAAATCTATAAATAGAATTTGCTCACCATCTATAAATAGACATCATCTATAAATAGAATTTTCTCATCATCTAAAAATAGACTTCCACCTAAAAATAGCCTGAGGCTCCATCCTAGTATAGTTGCATAATTTTAACTAGGATCTTCTTGTTGAATCTCAACACTCCCTCTCAACAAGAAAGGTATTATCCTTCACCCTGATCCTGTCTCTATGATATTAGAATTTTCTCCTGGTGAGCGCCTTCATTAGAATTTTTGCATCTTGATCTTCCATAGGAATGTACTGAAGCAACATGATCTTCCACTGCACAAAATATCTGATATGATGATATTGTATATCTATGTGCTTAGATCTATCATGAAACACATGATTAATCGAGAGTTTAATGAAACTATGATTATCACAATGAATCAATGTCAGATCTAAATGAGAACCAAACAAACCAACCAAGATCTTTCTCATCCAGATAGCCTCACATGTAGCTTGACTCGCTGCCATGTATTACGCTTCTGCTGAACTAAGTGCCACAGATCTCTATTTCCTGTTGTACCAAGAAACAGTTGTAGATTCGATACTAAAGATCCCCCCTGATGTGTTATTTATGTCTGTTGGGTTGCCCGCCCAATGTGCATCTGTGAAGCCATGCAACTTCACCTCATTCATCTATCTGTACCATAAGACATACTCAGATGTGCCCCTCAGGTATCTCATGACATGCTTACATGCCTTCCAAAGAGCTTGGTAGGCTTAAACATCGCTTGACTCAGCTGGTTAATTGCATAGCAAATGTTTGGTCTCGTGTTCACTAGATACATTAGCGAACCCACTAACTGTTGATAGATAGTAGCATCCACTACTTCTCCAGAAGTAGCATCCTCTTTCTTCTAGTTTCTTGGAAGAGGAGTATACATGGGTTTGCAGCCCTCCATGTGAAACTTACCTAGTATCCCCCTTGCATACTTTCCTTGAGACACAAAAAGTTCACCATCTCGCTGCCATATTTCCAATCCAATGAAATAATAAAGGAGGTCCATATCCTTCATCTCGAACTCCTTTGCAAGGTCCTCCTTGCATGAGTTTATCAGCTTCTCATCACCAGTCATTATTAAATCATCAACATAAATAACAATGATTAAAATATTACCCTTGTAGATCCATCTTAAACCTACCACTGATTTGTCGATCGGTCTTGGGACAATTTCCCATGCACTATTTTTGACAATGGAATCATACTTCTCAACCATTGCATCAACCCAAGTGGGATCCTACACTGCTTCCTGAAAGGAAGATGGTTTGGTCACAATAAATTTTCTCATGAGAGCCATCTATCCAGTAAATCGTTCAGGAGACTGTTTATGTCTGTGTTGTGAAGTAGGGGCTCCTACATTTTGTGTAGTATCTAGTCTCAATCTATCAGCTTCTGTGGTGTGCTTTCTGCCATTTCTGATGGATGGCTCTACATGAGTGGCTTACTCCACTCCATGAACCTCCTCATGTGGTTGATCCACATCTTGAGACTCATCTTTGGGAACCAACAGTTCCTCCTCTGCATGCAAGTCTAGCTCCCTCTCAAGCGACAACCGCATGGTTTTCCCCTCATCGAATTTTATATCCATTCGCATAACAATCATCTTAATGTTAGGAAAATACAAATGATAATTATGGGGTGTTTCTATATACCCCACAAATATCCCAACTTCAACAGTCAGCTCCATCTTCTTCCTGGCATTCTTGGTCACATGCACATAAACATATGAGCCAAAAATATTAAAATGAGAAACATCAGGTTTCTTACCAGTGAAAGCTTCTTTAGGTGTACTCATGCCAAGTACTCTACGAGGACAACGCTTTTTCACATAAACCACAATGTTTCATGCTTCTTCCCACAAATGCATTGGTAGGCCCTGATCATGCAACATCACTCGTGCTGCACCCACGATCGTTCTGTTCTTCCTCTCTGTGACCCCATTTTGTTGTTGGTTATGAGGCGCTATGAGTTCTCTTCGAATTCCTTCTTTGCTGTAGAATTCTTTGAAATATTTAGAGATGTATTCTCCACCATTATCTCTCCTCAGAGCCTTCACTTGATTCCTCGACTTTTTCTCCACCAATGCTTTAAACTCACAGAACTTTGAGAATGTTTGATCCTTCTTCTACATGAAGAAGATCTAGAATTTACGAGAAAAGTCATCAACAAAAATAACATAATACTTATGTTTTGTTTTTGAAGCAACTGGGAATGGTCCACACACGTCTGTGTGAATTCTCTCTAGGATCATCGAATCACGGTTCTCCTTTTCATGAAAGGTGGAATTTACATAATTCCCCATGGTGAAACCCTTGCACTAATCTAACTGAGCAAGTGTTCCCATTGGAATTCCAGTAGATATTTGTTGCATTATTTTCAAGTCTCCATGATGAAGATGGCCCAATCGCCTGTGCCATAATTCGCCCTCATCCCAGCTCACAAATATTTATGCCTTGCCCATCATGGTAGCGCAACCATCTACCTCCAGTGTGTAGATATTCTTAACTCGAATCCCTATATTCTTGACTTGACCCATTGTTTTATGTCGCAGGAAATATTTTCCATTGCTGAAAACAACGTCATAGCCTTTGTCCTCCAACATTGCGACTAAGACCAAGTTTTTCTTTAGACCTGGAACATGCATAACATATTTCAATTGAAATGGTTTACTTGACTCCCTCTGAAAGGTAATGGTGCCAATGTCATTCGCATTGTATCGTCCATCGTCGCCCATCTCTATATGCATTTTGAGATCTCTCTCATCTAAGTCACTGAAAAGCTCCTTATCTCCCGTCAAGTGGAAGGAAGCGCCATTATCCAAATACCACACCGATCCCAATGCACTTGACACCATGCATGTGATCAAGGAGAAGTCAAGTTAAAATTACGAGACAAGGGCCTCACCAGCTGCAGCTCCAACAGCCTTCTTGTTCTTCTTCTTCTGCGGACAATTAGTAGCGAGATGCCCATGTTCGTGACAACAAAAACACTTCACTCTGGACAAATACAACTTCTTTCCTTTAGACTCGGATTTTGAATGAAATTTCTTCCCCTTCCCTTTCCTTTCCTTAACAGCCAAAGCACAATCATCTTCATCATCATGCTTTGATGAAGAGCCATCTCTGGTGTTCCGCATGAACTCCTCCTGCACTAGATCTGACCATAGTCATTCCCAATCTGGCAATTTTTCCCTTCCATTGACAGAGTCTTGATAACTGTGTCATTTCTTGGGAAGTCCTAGGAGATCCAAGCTCACCAAATCATCATAAATGACTTTTATTCCCACACTCCCCAGCTCATCCCGACATTGGACAAACTTCATGATATATTTTGGAATGGAGTCGCCCTTCTCCATCTTGATCTTCTTGAGTTTATCTTTGAGTGCCAATTTCATATGGTCATTGTTGTTTTGGAATAGATCCGTCAAAGTCTTCCACATTGCATATGGTGTGGCTTTCCCATGGAGGTTTGAGACAATGTGGTCTCGTACTTCCTCCAACAGGATCCTTCTCGCCTTTGCCACTTTCTTTTTCCATGCATCAATATTTGCACTGTGTGCAGTATATGGCTTAGGAACATCTTTGTCAATGAATTCCTTCAAGCCATTGTCTTTGAGTACTGCCTCCATCATGTCCTTCCAAGAAATGTAGTTCGAGCTGCCCTCAAGTGTATACTTTAACCTCATGAAATCCATTTCGATCTTGAATCGGTTGTAGCACCAAGAAAGTCTTTCTGCAAATTCGAATTCTATCCAATCACAAACTCAACTTCTACAATTTCTTGTGCTCTGATACCATGTTGAAATTTTAATACAAATTATGTATTTCCTAGATTCTCTTGATCTAAAAATTATATGCCACTGTTAAATACATAATCACTTCTACAAACATTCTTGCAGAATTTAAAACACGATTGCCAATTGCAATACCAAGAAGAAAGATCAATCACACATAACACAGATGTTTTACTGGGAAAGCATAAAGCTAAAAACCCCACTATCATATATTATGTATATATCATGGATCATGAAACAATATCATACACAACTCTAATCCAATAGCTCTCAGTACAATATACAATCGTCTCACACTGTCATACAAAAATTGACAAATTCATGTGCCAATTTACTACTTCCAGACATACTACCTCCTCTGTGCAATCCCTGCTAATGGAAATCCCTGCAATGAATGAATTTGTCTTGTCTAGGCTGTGAATTCCTCATGGGCACATCCAATGTGTGTGTGGTTGCATGAGTGCATTCACTAATGTCACAAATTATAGTCAAACTGTCCCTTCCACCTGTTATCTCAACTGGGTCTCCACTGGATCTGACATGCATGTAGTTAACAGTGGTAAATCTTCAATTTCATGTGAGATCACTGATTGTGAAATAATTAATAATTAATTCACCGATATATCACTAGTGTAAGTTCAGTTACAACTAGTACAATTGATCTTAACTCACTTAACTGAGTTAAACTACTTTACAACTCACATAACTACACATCCAACTCTGTTACAACTTTGAATCACTCAGTTACAACTAATTCGACTTCCATGTCCCACCAGTCAACCTTTGAACTCGAATTTCCTATAGCTAACTGATTTCCAACTTCAGTTAACTATTTCCAAGTGCTCATTGATAATAGACTAATATTTATTGTCCAACTATTATTAACGGATAATAATAGTCGACATACATCTATAAATAGAATTTTCTCACCATCTATAAATAGACATCATCTATAAATAGAATTTGCTCATCATCTAAAAATAGTCTTCCACCTAAAAATAGCCTGAGGCTCCATCCTAATGTAGGTGCATAATTTTCACTAAGATCTTCTTGTTGAATCTCAACAGTTCCAGGGGGAGCATTGGTCACAGAGATGCAAAGGACAGATGCATGGTTCCAAGGGGAGCATGAGTGATATGATTTCAGTATTGCATCAGATTGTTTCCATCGATGCCAAAAGGGGAGATTGTTGATTAAGGTTGGTTGTCATTGATTTCAACACTTGAAGAAAGTCCGACAACACAAAGGTTTGGGTAATGGACCCAAGTTTGTTTGATGTAAAGATGACTCATTAGTGTCTTTTCATGGTTGATAAGAAGTACAAATGGATGAACTCCAAAGTGGTTCCCTTATGGTGAAATCCCTTACGGGAAGACACTTTGAGGATTGAGTTATCCTAGAAGTATGGTTAGAGAGCCCATGCTTAATTGTGGAATAATGAGATGAAGGGCAATGAATTTTTCAGTGAAAATATCCTATATGGGTAATTCTTGTCATGCCATTTCTGGTGGTAGCATAACTCCTCACGGTTAGAGAGTTATGGCCATATAAAGTTGGAGAACCCTCATGAGTCATATAGAATCCCCTAAAAGTCAAAGTGTTTGCAAAAGAAATTATTTTAAATGGAGAACTCCCTAAAATAAGGAAAGTGTAATGCTACATAAAAGTATAAATAAGAGGCAAGTCTCTCTCATTAAAACACACTTGAACACATTGAATATATTTTGTTGTGTGAGCCGTATTGCAAGTACTCATTGATACATCTGAAGTTTCGAAAGTCTGAGGTAGTATGAAGGGCTGACGACGAAATTCTTGGAATTACAGTGAATGCAAAAAACCCTATTTTTTGAGACGTACGCGGGATGGTTGTGTATAGGGTGCATACATTTTGAGGCGTATGCGGGATGGCTATGTATAGGGTGCGTACATGTTGGTAAATCCATGAAACTTGAGAATATGAAGTTGCAGAGGTTCTAAATTCTTAGATCAAGCTCACTGGAAGGTCTACAATGCTCAAATACATCAGATCTATCCATTGATTCAAAAGGTATGTCTTATTTCTATGAATAGTTGGATTTTGATGTATGCATGAGAAATGGTTATGGAGATTTGAGGATTCTCCCTAGAGAGACTAGTGGTTGCATGGGATCTTCTGCATAAGTTAGATGTATAGAAATACAATGCTGGTATATTTATCATTGATACTTCTTGTTGAAGCACATCTTGTATCTCTTGGCATATGGCTAAGGGTTTTTGTTGTACATGGTTTAGATCTTGTATTTGTGAAGTGGTTGATGTATTGAGAGGTTGAATATCAAAAAGGGTTTGATGACTAGATCATGTGAGGGTTATTATACTTGTTCATGATTACACACACCTATATGGTACATGACTAGAGAGAGATATATATGATTTGGGTAAAGGTTATATATGAGGATGCATGCACAGGGTATAGTTACAGTCTGGATACAGTGACATGTTACAGATCTATGCGAAATAATTTACAGAGGGTAAAAAATTTTCAAGAGAAAGGAAACCTTGGTTCTCAGAAGGTATACACAGGCTGCATAACAGTTTGGTTGCGTATATACATGGGTTGCATAACTGTTTGTTCGCGTACATACGCAAGCTACATAATAGATAGGGCACGTACATACATGTGTTGCAACACTACAGGTCACGTACCTGTTGTATTTTTGTTGATACATGTTCAATTCAGGTACAGATTGATTACATGGAAGTTGTACAGGTTGGATATAGGTTAGTGGTACAGGTTGATATAGTTGTACAATGGTATATCTCTCAGTGATAGTGTGACAATGGTTCCATCATTCTACTTATACGTAAGGGCAGTTGGACGGGGCAAGGACAGGTGGTTGTAGCCACCATTCAGTTGTAGCCGAATAACATAGGGGGATGTAACCTCCTTCTAGTTGTAGCCAGAGAATAAGGGAGTTGGACCTTGCCTCAGGTTGTAGTCTGAGAAACAAGGGGGTTGGAGCCTCCTTCTAGTTGCAGCTGGAAAACAAAGGAAGTCGGTGCTTCCAATGAATGTAATTCTTCAATACATATAAGAAAAATCATTCATTGGTTTTATCCCGCTTTGGGTTTCCACGTAAAACACCGGTGTACTATGTATGTGTCTGATTGTTCATTTATTCATTGCTTATTTACTCTGCAGTTATTGGATGATAATGCTACATCGATTTAACACTTGGATTATATGGTTAAAAAGGATTGCATTGCTCTATTACTGATTCACCCCCCTCTCAGTAATCCAACATATGGAACCCCTGGTAGGTGGCATAAGACACGTCATCAACCAAATTGACAGTCCACATTCCTCAGCTCCAGATATGATGGCCTGCATTATTTCATGACTTTGGTTTTGCATTTCGTGGCTTCGACACTTCAAAGCTTTTCCTAGTCTCCATTAATCGCCGAAGTGGTGAATTTCTGGAGTCCCTAAACTTACGTTATCCTTCCACTCTTGATCTAACGACTCACATTACTCCCAAATTCTTCCCTCAATCTAACAGTTGGTGTGATTTCACAACTTCGGCCTTCAGAATTTATAGGACTAAAACTTATTTACATCTCGAGGATCAACGTCGAATGACCATGATCAACGATTGAGATTTAAATTGATCTTCCTATTAGATCGAGCGATCGATGAGACTTCATGATTTTATGCTTCTGTCTTGTCTCCAATAATTGTCGAAGTGGCTAAGATTCAGACTCCCGAAGATTTTTCCTTCTTGGCTTCGACCAACAGTTGATGATCGATTAGTTTGATCTAACAGTTGGGACTTAATCTCTCCCAACCTTTGGCTTCAGCTCTATCTGACGGTCCTTGTTATACTCGAAATTTCTCAACTGTATCTAACGACTCTTTCTTAGCTAGCTCATGATCTAACAATCTAGAAATCCTTGATTCAATGGTTGTGATTGATCCCAAAATTCAAAAGGGAAAAGTCACAATTCCACAATCATTTACAAAGGATCTATGTCTGCACAACGTTCTGGCTTCTGCACAATCTCTGCAATGCTATATCTCCTGAGTTTTTAGGATCTCAAGCTATGTCTTCTGTGCAACCGAATAAGCTACCTCTCCTGAGATTTTCCTTCGACCTTTCCAAAGGTCTTAACACTACTTGCTCTGATTTCATGCAACCTAATAATCTACCTATCCTGAGATTTAGGTTTGTACTGGATTTGTATGCACCTCATGTTATTTCTTCTGTGCAACCTACTAGGCTATCTCTCCTGAGCTTTAGGATCTCAAAGACATATTCTTTCTTAATGAAAATACCATATTGATCTTCTTGACATAAATGAAAACACCATAATACCATTTCCAACCTTGATCATATTATCCTTATTTGATATCAATGTCAACACTATAACACCATGTCCAACACTCTCCCCCTTTAGCATTGATGGCAACAAAGTAAAACCCATTTTCAATCTTAATTGAATTTTACTAATCATTCTCCTCCTTTGAAAATAATGACATAAAGGGATGTTTCCTTGCTCCCTCTGGGTTGACGCTCCCCCTATCCATGTGCTCCCTTTCTGATGAATCTTGTGAAATTTTAAAAATATAAGGACATGTCTCTCATTCTCATAAACTAATCTAATAAATTGTTCTGCAAAACATTCATCTTCACTTAAACCTGTGTGACTCCCCCACAATCCTTTGACTCTACAGAAATGAACTTTAACTTCTGTCCCTTAGAAACAAGATTAAATTTTCATCTGTTCATATTTTCTGTTGAGGAGGAACTTAGTAGATTGTCAAAATAAAATTGGAAACCTTCCAAGATCATCATCACTCAATTCTTTTGGTTGATCTCCTATTGAAATTCCATCATCATCATCACTGTTTTGTGCAACAAAATCCTCTTTATCCTTTTCTTGAGAATTTTCTCTTTGCATTTTTATTTTATTAGCTAATGGATTATTGATTTGTAGGACATCATCAAGATCTACAATTTTGCCATATTCTCCTTTAGGAATTATTCTTTCTTGAACTTGATCTTCTTTATATGCAAAACTCTGATTTTTATATTCCTTATTAGAATTTTCACCCACCATTCTCTTATTATCGATTTCATCAATTTCAGGTGTAACATCTTCATCATCTTTCTTGCTTTGCACTTCATATTTTCTTCTCCATGTCTTCTTATAATTTTCTTGAATGTTGGAAATACTTGTCTTCATGGAATATTTTGATAGTCTACATTCACTAGCTTTATGACCATAGATGTTGCACTTGAGGCATTCAACATTGTAAACTTTGTAAAGGGAAGAATGAATTATAATTTCTTTTCTCTATATCATTCTTGTTGTTCTTATATCTTTGGACATTTTTTGGTTTTTATTTTCTATAGGCTTTATAATGTACTGCTTTGTGTCCAAAGTTGTTGCATGAATAGCAATGTCCAATAAATATATGTTGATATATATTAGGAGGAGTTCTTCTGATCATTGTATTTCCTTTTTCTTTTGGAGTTGGTGCTTGCTTATTAAAAACAACATTTAATAGGGCCATCTTCATCTTGTTATCTTCCCTTTTTAAGGGATTTCTAAAATCATCTGCATAGATGATTGACCTTTTATCAGTTATCTATGCAGTATAGGTTGAGTTTTGATCATATCCCAATCCTATTCTATCATTTGGTGATCTTTGGTTGCTAATAATATCATTCAAAAATTTTGAATTATTTTCAAATCTTGATTTCTTCTTTTCATTTTCAATTTCTCTTTTCATAGTCTTGTTCCATGTCATTGAGTTGTTTCAAAATGACTTCTTCAATTCTTTTGGCTTCTTGGAGTTGAGTTTTCAAATTATTGATGACTTTCCTTGTTTCTTTGATGGCTTTTGACACTTCTCTTTCTCTTTAATTTTGTGCTTCTTCATATTCTGACAGTTGTTCTCTTAATGATTTGTTCTTCCTTTTATACTTCCTTAGTTCTTCAAGTGCACTGATAAAATTTTCTTCAAGGTTTACTTATCCTTCATCTTTAGAATTTTCTTCATTATTATCAACATCATTATTTTTCATTCCCATAAATAGAATCTCTTCATCATCTTCACTCATGTATGAAGAAATGGTGTCTTCTTTGGAGTAGAAGTTTTTCTTTTTCTTATAAAATTTCTTCTTGTATTGGTCTTTATCCCTTTTTTGGTATTTATGGTTGTAGGATTCTTCATCATCACTATCCTCTTTCTTGGGATAGGGACATTTTTTAGCGAAGTGTCTAATTCTGCCACAGTTGAAACATTTGAAGGGTAACTTTTCTTTATATTTTCCATATCCTTTCTAGAGTTTCTTTATAAAGTTGGCCTCTTCTACATTTGATATGTCTGGATGATCTTCATTGGACACTTGCTCATGTTTCTTCTTTTATTTTGATGATTTGAAGGTTTTTTCTCCTTTTGTTGGTATCTCTTGCCCTGTTCTCATCTCATACACTATGAGGATCCCATGTAGTTCATCCATTGTGAGATTATCAAGGTTTGTTTTGTCCTCAAGGGTAGAAATATTGGCATCATACCTCATAGGTATTGATCTCAAGATATTCTAGATAATGGGTTGATATTTGATTTCTTCTCCTAATTCTTTGATTGATTTGGTTACTTCATCCACTCTCTGAAGATATTCTTCTATGTTTTATTCTTCTTTCATCTTCAAGTTTTCAAATTGTGTTCTGTAGGTTTGTAGTTTGGCCTATTTGGCCTTATTATCTCCTTCATATGTAACCTTTAGTTTGTCCCAAATTTCATTTTCTGAATTACAATGCATTACTTTCACAAATATAATATTAACTAATCCTCCTAGGATGGCATTTGTTTCTCTTGCATTTCCATTGCAAAGCTTCTTTCCAGTTGTGTCTATGGGAGGAGCAGTAGGTGTGGTGTACCCATCTTCTATAGATTTCTAGATATAAAAACCCAAGGACATTATACAACTTTTCATCCTCACACTCCAAAATCCATAATAATTCCCTTCGAACAAAGGTGCTCTCGTGGAAGACATTTCCTCTTGTTGATCCATTGGATTATGCAGAATCAACCTTCCAGTTATTAGACTGTATTGAAGGTACTTGCTCTGATACCAATTGTTGTAATGTAGTTCAATAGTGAAAGGGGGGGTGAATCGGTATTGATAACTTTTATCACTTTTTAAATAATTATTTATTAACTTTATTGATCAACAAAAAACTTTAGTAAATAACATCAATAAGTATAAACTTAAATAAAAATTACAAGTTTTATATAAAGATTGATTTATATCACCAATTCTAGGAGACAAGAATCCCCTTGTTCTAGGGAACCAACCCTGGGAAGCACCAACTCCCTTTCTTTAGGGAACCAACCCTAGGAAGCACCAACTCCCTGGTTTTAAGGATCCAACCCTAGGAAGAACCAATTCCCTTGTTTTAGGGCACCAACCCTAGGAAGCACCAACTCCCTATTTTTTTAACTTTAATTAGAAAAGGATGTTCATCCTTCCTTGATCCTCCCTTCCACCCTCACTTCATAAGTATCTTCATCTTTCTTCCTTGGACTCTACACTTGCTTCTAATCTTCCAATGTAGACCACAGAGATACTTTTCTTCTTACCACAATTTCTAGTTTATATAGTATTTCAGTAGATATAAGATTGAACCATTGTGTATTTTGACAATGAACCATTGCACCTCTTCATTTAATTTTTAAAAATAATGTTGATAATAGTTTATTTAACTTAAAGACTTCAAATCCTTTGTATTTTATCCATTCATGAGAAAACAAGATCTTGTAGTGATAATGGAATGGTCATGTGCCAATATTTTGAAATTATTCCGCATGCCCTTTAAACTAGTATAGAATTTGAATTCTGCATAGGATCTCCCTTCAATCCACTTTCCTTAAGATCATAGGCTCAAAACCACGAGCTTATACACTTTAAGCGTTACTCCTAACGCCTTGCCCTTATTCTTCTAAATAAGACCTCGTTAAAAAATGTATGTGAGATTGTTTACTTCTAGGCCCTTCGCACCTCTAATCAACCCCTTTACCTTATCAAGGGACAGCCGCTGGAACCAAGTCCTCCAGACTTCAGCCTTTGGTATATTCTCCCTTTTCAATCTTCCAACTCTCCTGGAGTAAAATTCACCGAAATATGTACATTATCTTCACTCATAGATCGGACGATTGATATTTAATCTCCTCTTGACCTGACGATCCTAGCTCATTTGGAGGTTTCAATGAAATCAACGATTAAGACTTAATCAGGTGTTGAGATGGATGGTCCTTATTTATTTTTGAACTTCGACACTCCGAGACTCCGGGATATTACAACTCTCAAGTTGTTCAACTCCCTTGGAGTTATACCTGTTGAAGTGATTACCCTGTCCTTCCACTGCTTGATCTGATGATAATGAGAAATCTTGGAGGGTCTTAGATCAATGACCCGCGTGATTTCGCTACTTTGGCCAGCTTCGACACTTTTGCTAGTAGAAGAAGCTGGACATTCCTGGAGGCCATAATCCCAGAGATGACATGGCATGATGATTTCACCTATGGTGGCATGGACCCATGGTATGTGTGCCATGAGTCACTCAAAAATGGACATTTTGGGGTCCAAAATGCACCGAATTGATGTGACATGTGTCCCCATATGGCACTCCTGCTACGTGGCATAAGACGCGTCATCAACAAAATAGACGGTCCACATTCCTTTGCTCTAGATCTGACTTCCTGTGTGATTTCACGACTTCGATTTTGCACTTCGTAGCTTAGACACTTCACTTCCTAGTATCTAGTAATCGTCGAAGTGGTGAAGTTCTGGTGTCCCAAAACGTACACTATCCTTCCACTCCTGACATAACGACTCACATTACTCCTGAATTCTTCCCTCGATCTAATGATTGGCGGGATTGCATGACTTTGACCTTCGATATTTCTAGGACTCAAACTTCTTTACATCAATAATGGCAGAAGTGTCCTTAGACACACACTTTTATTAAATAGGAAAAGAAATTACATGTGAGAAATTGCAAGAGTTTACACCCGAACAACTCAAAACTCTTGCAATGAGCTATATATAAGCTAAATGTCCTAACAAACTCTAGTTATGGATCACTTATTAAATAAACAAGTGTCCATTTACAATAAATGTTATCTTAACAATCTTCTAACTACACTCCTAATTTAGAGCCTAAGATACGACACCTTTCTAGAGTCATATCTTTTACAACAATACTCTATTTCTAAATGTCTCCATTTATAAATCAAATGTTCTAGATTATTAATTTAATATCCTAAATTAATCATTTTATTCTAACTTATTAAACTATGATATTTGTATTTTGGATTATCTAACATTCCCCCGAATGATCCAAAGATACATTACAATAGATACCAAGTTCATCCCTGAACTTAATAAATTTTATTCTGCCAAGAGGTTTCGTGAAAATGTCGGAGATCTGATCTTTTGAAGGACAATAAATTGGCTTGATGACATCCTTTGCAATGAGTGATCTGATATGATGATACTTGGTGTCCACGTGCTTTGTCTTTGAATGAAAAACTAGATTATTGGCAAGCTTAATGGCTGACTGGTTGTCGATGAATAATGATGTAGCTTATGTTTGAGAAATGCCCAAGTCCTGTAAAATTCTGCGTAACCAAACAATTTCACATGGTGCTTCCCATGCTGAGATGTATTCTGATTATGCTGTATAAGTGGCCACTATAGATTGTTTCTTACAATTCCAATACACTATTGTTGAACCCATGTTCATTAAATAACCTGATGTTGATGCTCGATCATCAATACTTCCAGCAAAGTCGACATCTGAAAATACACCAAGTACAAAAATTGTAGTCTTTTTGTAAAGAAGACCAAAATCTTTTGTTCCTTGGATATATTGAAGAAATCTTTTGGCTGCATTCCTGTGGTTGCTTCATAAATCGTGAAATAATATTGACTACACGAGATAGATATGTTCGATTGTTTGTCAAATAAATCAAGCTACCAATCAACTGTCTATAAATAGTGTTGTCTAACATTTCCCCCCCCCTTCAAATTTTGAAAGTTTCAAGTGTTGTTCCATAGGGGTAAGAGATGGTTTTCAATCCTGCATACCAAACCACTGAAGAATTTATGATGCATACTTACTCTGAGAAATGAAAATATGATGTGGACGTTGGAATACTTCAATTCCAAGATAGTAGTGAAGTAGTCCCAAATCTGTCATCTTAAAACATGCATGTAACTCCTTTTTCACCTGTGCAATATGATCATCATTGTTTCTTGTAATGATCAAATCCTCTACATACATAATAAGAATCACCAGATATGGACCCTGTTGACGGATATACAAAGTATCATCAGATTCACTTCGTTGAAAACCAACCTTCATAAGGTATTCATCCATTTTGGTATACCAAGCTCAGGGAGCTTGCTTTAACCCATATAAAGCCTTAATTAATTTGCAGACTTTATGTTCCTACCCTGCAATTTCAAAACCTGGTGGTTGTTGCATACATACATCTTCATGTAAGTCTCCATTGAGAAAAGCACTTTTTACATACATTTGATTAACTTTCCAACCTTTATGAGTGTCCAATGCAAGTGTTAATCAGATGGTATTCCATTTATCTCTAGGAGAAAAAGTTTCCTCATAATCAATGCCTTCATGTTGTGCAAAACCTTTAGCCACAAGTTGTGCTTTATACTTGTCAATTTCTCCATGTTGGTTGTATTTAATTATGTAAACCCATTTGCATCCGATCGGTTTAACACATGTAGGAAAATCAATAAGTTTCCAAGTGTTGTTATCAATTACTGCTTGACACTCTTCAACCATAGCATGTTGGCATTCTTTATGTTTTACTGCTTCTTTGTATGTGGAAGATTCAGTAAAATAATTTGCTACCACGGAAAAATTTTCTTCACTGTTGTGTGATCCCCTTGTTCATGTTTTATTCTGCTCATCAGGCCTTATATCTTTCAAAAGTTGAACTGCCCATTTTGGTAGTTGATGTTCACTTGTTTGAGGATCTGAATTTCCATTATTGTAAATTGGATTAATGTAAACTATTGTTCGTCGATCAGTAGAAGATTCTAGAGGTGGAGAATCATTGTCAGATGAACTATCGCTGCTAGGAGAGTCTGGTGAACTGCTGGAAGACCCAGATGATGTTGTTGAAGTAAATGGATTGGATGTATCATCTTCAGATGAAGGAAAATCAAGTTCATACCAATTATATGAATTTGGTTGACTTTGCATTTTTCTTTTTCTTTAATTACCTTTAGTTTCTAACTTTTGAAGAAGACTTTTGATTTCTTCAGCACTCTTACATGCAGTTTCATCAAAAACCACATCCCTGCTCACAATAAATTTTCCATTCAACAAAAGTTTGTACCCTTTCTTCTCATCAGAATACCCAATCATTGTGCATTTCAAGCTTAGTTCGTTTTTCTTTCAGAACTAAGGCATAACATACTGATCCAAAAAATCTAAGATGTTTAACTCGAGGTTTGAAACCAAACCATGCTTCATAAGGTGTGATTTCGTCCAAAGAAGTAGTTGGAGATTTGTTCCTTAAGTAGATAGTTGTATGGATTGCTTCTGCCCAATATGTAGATATTAACTTTTTAAATCTTAACATGGATCTCGCCATTCCTAACAAGGTGCAATTCATTCTTTCTACAACTCCATTTTGTTGAGGAGTGTAGAAATTGGTAAGATGTCTTCTTATCCCATTGTATGTGCAATAAGTTTTGAATTCATTAGAAGTGAATTCCCCTCCATTATCTATCCTGAGAGTGCCTATCTGTTCTTTAACTTCATTTTCAACAAGTTGACAAAAAATCTTAAACTTTTCAAATACTTCTGACTTTTGCTTCAAGAAGTAAACCCAAGTTATTCTACTAAAATCATCAATAAAGAGTAAAAAATATTTGCAACCACCTAAACAAGTTTCTAGTGGTCCATAGACATCACTGTGAACTAGTTGCAACTGCCTATTTGCATGCCATGAACTTGTTGGAGAACTCTCTCGACTGTGTTTGTCATAAATGCATGCTTCGCATTTTGAATTTTCCTTTTTGAAAGTTGGAAGTCCCTTAACCATCCCTTGTTTTTTCAATTGAGAGAGACTTTCAAAATTGAGATGTCCATATCTCACATGCCACAATCTTATAGGTGAAATACCTGTACTTACTTCTCCTGCAAAGTCTGAATGCCTTGGAATAATTGTCCCTTTCATCCTTAACAGTTTTCCATCTTCATAACCTGTCATCATTGTTTTCATATTCTATTTGACTTAATTAATCTTAACTAAGCCATCTTCCATAATCACCTGATGTCTTGCTTGTCTAATCGTGACTAAAGACAACAGATTCTTTTTAAAGGTTGGTACATACCATACATTTGAAATCATTCGTTCTCCAATATCAAGTAAATAAACTTTAACTACACCTTTTTCCATAAGGAGTATGTTTGGATTATCTACAAGAAAGATGAAATTAAGATGGTATTCTTGAAAAGTCCAAAAGAAGTCAACGTCGGATGACCATGATCAATAGCTGAGATTTAAACTGATCTTCCTATCAGATTGGGCTCCCAATGGGATTTCATGATTTCATGCTTCTGTCTTGTCTCCAATAATCGTCGAAGTGGTGAAGTTCCAGAGTCCTGAATATTTCTCCTGCTTGGCTTCGATCAACAACTGACGATCAATCAGTTCAATCTAATGGTTGGGACTTAATCTCTCCTAGACTTTGGATTCACCTCTATCTACAGTCCTTGTTATACCTAGAATTTCTCAACTAGAGTTGATGATTCTTACTTACCTGGCTCCCGATCTAATGATCTATAACTCCTTGATTCAATGATTTCAATTGCTCCCGAAATTCAAAAGGGAACGGTCATGATTCCATGATCCTTTATAAAGGATCTCTATCTTCACAATGCGCTGGCTTCTGCGCGATCTCTACAATGTTATCTCTCCTAATTTTTTAGGATCTCAAGATATGTCTTTTGTGCAACCAAATAAGCTACCTCTCCTAATATTTTCCTTCAACCTTTCCAAAGTTCTTAACATTGTGTGCTCTAATTTTGTGCAACCTAATACACTACCCCTCCTGAGATTTAAGTTTATACTGGATTTCTTTGCACCTCGCACTATGTCTTCTGTGCAACCTAATATGCTATCTATCCTGAGCTTTAGGATCTCAAAGACATGTTCTTTCTTAATGACAATACCATATTGATATTCTTGAAATCAATGCTAACACCATAATACCATGTCCAACATTGATCATATTGGCCTTCTTTGACATCAATGCCAACACCATAATACCATGTCCAACAACTTTATGCTTAACATGGGTCTTTTTCTAGGGTTTAACTTGCCCCTCCCCTTCAAACAAGTGTTGTCCTCAACATTTGATTAGTTGTAAATGTTTCTACATGAAGAATTCATATTCCCATGTTGCTTCTTCTATTGACAGGTTCTTAAACTTGATGAGGTACTCAGTAATTGCTCAGTTTTGCATCTTCTTAACCCTTATTTGGAGGCTTGTTTCTGGTTCAAGTATTATTTTCCCTTCTTCATTGATCTTTGGTAAAATAGTTTGAACTAGGATATTGTCTCTAATTACCTTATTTAAGAAAGAAACATGGAAGACTAGATGTACATGTGAAGATGGAGGTAAATCCAGTTTGTAAGCCATACTTCCAATCCTTTGTAAAACCTTATAGGGACCATAATACTTGGGTGTTAATTTATTGTACTTCTTTTGTTGCTTGGGGGATATATGATTGTATGGTTGTAGACTTAGAAATACCCAATCCACCACTTCAAATTGCATTTCACTGCAATGTTGATCTACTTGTTGTTTCATCCTATTTTTTGTTGGAACCAAGTTGTTCTTCAATAGTTTGAGAGCCTCTTGTTGGTTCTCTATGTGTTCCTCCACTGCTTGAACATTTTCTTTCCCTTTCAAGGCTGATGTGATGGATGGAGTATGATATCCATAAAGTTCCATAAATGGGGACATTTTCAATGAAGTATGGAAGGATGTGTTGTACCACCATTCTACCAAGGGAAACCACTTGAACCTTTGTGTTTTTTTATCCTATGCAAAGTAGCAAAGACACCTTCTATACATTTATTCACAATCTTAAATTTCCCATAATATTGAGGATGGTAAAAGGAGATATGATCCAATTGAGTACCCAAACAAGAAAAGAATTCAGTCCAAAATTTTCCATTGAAAATTGGATCTCTATCACTTACAATAATCTTAGGGATTCCATGTATCTTCTAAATTTTTTCCATGAATGTTTTGGCTATTATACTTGCTTTAAAACGACGAGAAAGGGAGAAAAAATGGGCATACTTTGTGAGTCGATCCACTACTACCATGATGGCATTATTTCCTCCGTACTTGGGTAGACCTATAATAAAATCCATTGAAACCTCTTCCCAACGTTGACTTAGTATAAATGATGGTTGTAGGAGACCTTGGGTCTTGATTGTCTCTCGCTTATTCTATTGGAAGACCACACATTCAACCACAAAATTTTGAACATCAGTTTTAAGACCTTCCCAAGAAAAATACTTCTTGATATTGTGGTAAGTTTTCCAGAACCCTAAATTTCCTCCTATAGGAGAAGTGTGCAATTCCAAAAGGACCTTCTGTTTGAGTTGGGAATTCTTACATAAATATATGTGATCTTGATACCATAGTAAGTGATTCTTCCACACAAATTTATATAATGCACTTGGGTCCTCTTGTAGTCATTAAATGATATTGCATACCTTTTTATCTTACTTCCATTATGTCCTTGCTTCTTCCACCCAATTATATTGTGAAATGGAAATAACACATAGTAAACCCTCTGTGTCTTCTTCTTTCCTTGAAAGTACATCTTCCACCATATTTTTTTTCTTTTTTTGTAGATAATTTAAAAGTCATAAACTAGCATATTTGTAAGCCAATTTTGTTGTTCTTCTAAAATAACTATTTTTCCAAGAAGTACTTCAAACTATCATGATATCAATTGCATCTAATATGGCCAACATTTCCTTTTCATAAATGGGTTTGAGTAAGTTCTTTCCTTTAAGTTGGATACTTTCAAAGGAAACATGCCTTCCTTATTGCATTAAAACTACACCAATTCCATATCCCAAGGCATCACATTCCACAATAAAGTTTTTTGTGAATTTAGGCGTGGTCAGGACAAGAGTTGTAAACATAGACTTCTTAAGCTTTTCAAAATATTTGGTTTCTTCTCGATTCCAATAAAATGAATTATTTTTAATAACGATGTAGAGGTGATCCTATTTTACCATAATTCTTGAAAAAATTGCAGTAATATCCTGTCAATCCTAAGAATCCTCTAAGATTATTCAAGGTTTTTGGAATTGGCCATTCCATCATATATTTGATTGTTTTAGGATCCACTTTGAAACCTTCATGAGATACACTTGTTGGATAGTTGGTTGTCATTGATGTCAACCTTGGTCAATCCTAGAAGAAGCCCCAAATCAAGGTTGGAAGCATTTAGAAGTGATGGGTGTATTTGGAGAAGTCTCCAAAATGGTCCCCCTATGGCATATCTTTAAGCATGGCCCTAATGGGAAGACACTTTGAAGAAGTCTACAAGAAGCCCTGTAAAGATGGCTAAGTGGTTAAGTGGTTGAGAAGCCCCACAGGTGTGGTCATGAAGTCCAAATTTGTTTGAAGAAAACGAGGATGAAGTACATGACACATGCATGCAAAACCCTCGTACATGGATAGTCCTCATCATTTCATTTCCAACGGTAGGTGGTATGACACATGGTTCCTCATGGTTGAGTAGATTTTCCCTCTTAAATATGAAACCCCGAAAGAAAATGAAGAAGCCCCGGATCTAAGGACAAAAAGTTACAAGTCAGACCCTAAAAAGTGTTTCAAACAAGCAGTTACAAGTCGAACCCATTGCAATGAATATTAAAATACATATTAAGGATATTGTTGGTAAAGTTGGCCCTAATGGAATAATCATTAAAAATTAAATTAAATTTTATGTGGGTCAAGTCAGCCCTAAAAAGAGGGTGCTAGATCTAGTATAAATAAGGCACCTAGGAGTTTATTTGTAAAAAAAACAATCAAGTGATTTTTATGTGAGGTAACCAAGCAAATCTGAGGCAAATTTCAGAGGCAAGATGAAGTGAAGAAGGGTGAAATTCCAAGGGAGGATGAAGTCTTGTGATAATGTGTTCGAAGATATGTTATTTAAAGATCATCTTACCATTTTCGCTATAACTTTTTTATAGAATAGTTCAGATAGAGAAATGTGGAGAATTTTGATAAGACATATCAAGGTACCTGTGGTAAAAAAAAAAATATTTTGGGTCGCTGTATTTTTGGCGATACACTCTATGGAAGATAAGGTTTTTTGACTAGTCTTGAAACTAGTATCAAGCAAGTGTTCTAAGAAAAAAAAATCATACCTTATTCATAGCAGATCAAAATTAATTGAGATAAATTGAATTGGAAAGAGTACAGTCATTAGTATGTTTTTCGTGAGTTTCAGAACCAAATATCACATATTCAACGCGTGGCATGCTCTACAAGTTCACTCTCCAAAATAGGAAATAATTTAGCAAGGTCTGCCATTTTCGCTATAACTCCTTTTCAGACACAATTCAAGGAGTGAAACTTGGAGTAGTTTCAGAGAATATATTTAAGAATATTGGTTACAAGTTTTAGACCTTTATTCATTACAAGTATGGATTTATGCTTTTTGAAAGTTAGGGTTTGTGACTAATCCAAAAACTAGTCCCGTGAGACTGAGATAAAGTTTGATGAAGATGTTATTGTTTTGTTGTTGAATATGAAGAAGGTATGAGGGTCTATGATGGTATGCACCAAGTTTCTCGCATGTTGAAAGATATGGTTCTCTATGTGTTTTTTATACATATCTTGGATGGTTTGGAACATGCCTAAGGCATGCTTTTGGCATATGGTTTGAGGAGCATCTTGGATATTGGGAACATGGTTTGAGATGTACTTTGTTATATGTTTACATGTTTGAGGCATATCTTGGTACATGTTTTATGGATGATATGGTGTATGGTACATGGTTGAACCATATCATGAATGATATGGCATGTGTTTGAGGTTCATCTTTGATACATGGTTTATGATTATGGCACTTTCTTGAGGCACATATTTGGTGTATGGTTTGAGGCATATATTGGTGATGTTGGATTCTTGGTGATATTGGATTATGTGAGTGGATATGGTATTTTTTATGATGATGTTGATGATGAGATATCATTATTAGTGACATGTTGATTATCAATAGTAGTGACAGTGATAGTGGCAGTGACAGGTTGAGTCTCCATTTATATTTCAGGGAGGAAGGAAGGGGAAAGGAAAGTGGGTTGTAGCCTCCTTCCGGTTGGAGCGGAAGAATATGGAGAGTTGGAGCTTCCTTCATGTTGGATCTTGTAAATTAGGGGATTGGAGCCTCCTTCCATTTGGAGATGGAGAATTTGGGGAGTTGTAGATTCCTTTAGGTTGGAGCTTGTAAATCAGGGGGCTGGAGCCTCCTTCCAGTTGGAGTTGGAGAATTCAGGGAGTTGTAGCTTCCTTCATGTTGGAGCCTGTAAATAGGGGGTTGGAGCCTCCTTCCAGTTAGTGCTGGAGAATTCAGAAGTTGTTTCTTCCTATGAATGTAATATTTTGATATATAAGAAAGCATTTTTTGGTTTTCTCCCATTTGGGTTTCCACGTAAAATTCTAGTGTACTGTGTATTTGTGTTTATATGTTATGCATTGTTTAATGGCATTGTTAATAATATATTGAATGCAATCATAAATGATAAATTGATTGATAAGTTGAAGATTACATTTTATGATTAAAAGAAGTAGAAATTTCTCAATACTGATTCACCCCCCACTCTCAGTATTGGTGAATATTCCAACAACAATATGACCCAAATATTCCACATATTGAACCCCAAAGGAATACTTGGAAGGATTTTCATGTAGTTGTTTCTCTTCAAATAGTTTTAATGCCATGTCAACATGTTGTATATTATCTTCCCAAGATTTGTTGTAGATTAGTATATCATCAAAAAATACTAACACAAATATTTTGAGTAAGGGTTTGAAAATATAATTCATCAAGCTTTGAAATGTTGAAGGTGCATTAGTAAGGACAAATTGCATCACCAAAAACTCATAATGATCTTCATGTTTTCTAAAGGTTGTTTTGGGAATGTCTTGTTACCTCATTCTTATTTGATGATATCCAAAGTGGAGATCCAANCACTCTCAGTATTGGTGAATATTCCAACAACAATATGACCCAAATATTCCACATATTGAACCCCAAAGGAATACTTGGAAGGATTTTCATGTAGTTGTTTCTCTTCAAATAGTTTTAATGCCATGTCAACATGTTGTATATTATCTTCCCAAGATTTGTTGTAGATTAGTATATCATCAAAAAATACTAACACAAATATTTTGAGTAAGGGTTTGAAAATATAATTCATCAAGCTTTGAAATGTTGAAGGTGCATTAGTAAGGACAAATTGCATCACCAAAAACTCATAATGATCTTCATGTTTTCTAAAGGTTGTTTTGGGAATGTCTTGTTACCTCATTCTTATTTGATGATATCCAAAGTGGAGATCCAAATTAATAAAAACAATTGATCCTTGCAATTCATATAATAATCCATCAATGATAGGAATAGGAAACTTAACTTTAACAGTCATTTTGTTGAGTTGTCTATAATCTGGACACATATTACATGAACCATCATTTTTTGTAACCACAAACATTGGTGAAGATAAATCACTATGTGTAACACACCCACGATGGGGCATAAAAATTTTCTCTTTTCTTAAAGGGCAGAATCTCCATTCATGGTTTCTAATTTGGAAAGTCGGGGAACTAGTTTGACCTCCTAGACCCAAACAATTCTCTAAGACCTTGATGGTCTCGTTCTGTAATTAAACACAGAACCTTTCAGCTTCTTGGTGCATGTTTAATGGCACTTGTGACATTCCCTTTCACTCCCCTGCGAAATCTCAAAGTATTGGGCGTTAGCTCCTTTTATGGATAAGACCCCTCTTGATGTGACCTTGTGCGATGACCTTATGGGATCGCGTGATTGCAGACGTGGCCAAAGGTGGTTTGAATCAAACTTATTTTCGGCCCGCAGTTCTCCTCGAGCCTCCACTGTAGTCTTTTCAAATCCATGGTTTGAATTGTTGCCCGCCCTCAACTTTTTAACGTCCATGCAAATCCTATCCCCGCAATGCTACGGGACCGTCAATCTCCAATATTTGACGGTACTTCAAAAACTAGCGATTCAAATCTTCCCCTCTCATACCTATGGATCAGATCTGACCCCTTGAAAAATCAACGAAAGAGATCTCCTTCGTGATTTCAGGTTTCGGGAGTTTCAACTCTCAAAACCCTGCTCTCTTCCGTACTTCAATCTTCCAAGTTGATGATCTGCGAACACCTATCCTTGTAATAAATGGCCCTGACTTTACCTTAGGTGGTTGACCTTTCAACTGGATCAACGGTCCTACCTTTACTTCGAGTGGTTGACCTTTCAACTGGATCAACGGTCCTGTGGCCCTCTTCTCGATCAACGATTGAGATCTCCTTCGTGTTTCAGACTTCTAAGATCTCAAATCTCAAACTTCACCCTTTTTCCCAATGGATTTTATCCGGAGGCTATAATCCACTGACGTGTGTCCTGACGATCGAGGATTACTTCGATTCTTTACCCGAAGTGCACAGATTTTCTCCACGTCTCCCTTAGATCAGACGGCTACGATTTACTTCGAATATTTATCCGGAGTTCTCAGATTTTTTCCATGTCTCCCTTGGATCTGATGGCTCAGATCCACTTTGGGTGATTTGATGCTTGATATCCACTTCGGACGATTTGACGATCGACGTTTACTTCGTATCTTTATCCAGAATCCATAGATTCATGCCACCTGTCCTCTAGACCTGACGGTTAAGATCTACTTCGGACGATCTGACGATTGACGTTTACATCGGGTCTTCACCTGGGGAAAACGAATCTCTACCACATGTCCCATTCGATCCAACGACTGATATTTACTTCGAGACTACGGCTCTCTGGGATTTGGGAGTTTCAACTCTTATGCACCCATTTCTCCGGAGTTCTTTTACCCAAAATATACGATCTCCTGACACGTATCCTCCTGGCGATCAACAACTAGGATTTACTTCAGCTTTTTGTACTCCTCCTTGTCCACAAACCTCTAAAGTTGTGGATCTTATGCCACCTGTCCTCCTTAACAATGGACGGTCCCAAATTACTTCGAGACTTCAGGACGTTGACAAGTCCACTCTCCTGTGCACCTTCAGAGGGTTAGACCTCGTGCACTTTCCTTGGGATCCAACGACTGTTGGTCCTCGCGCTCAGATCTGACAGTCCGGATCTGATCTCCTCTATGCTCGTTCCCCATTTTCTAGACTCTACTCTGACGGTCCAGTTTCTTCACAGTGCTCGATCCAATGACCACTATTTCTCCTCCTCCTGAGAATTCGCTTTCTTCCCTGACTTGGAATATTTCAAACATTTCAAAGGATTCACCTTTGAACTTCCTCATGTGAGCCCTATGACGTTGGGTCTTGTCTGCGCTTCTGAAAACGTTATCTCTCCCGAGCTTTGGGACTTGGAACAATTCCACCTCTAGTTCCCTCTTAGCACTATCTCTTCTGAGCTTCAACTGCTCGAACCTCAAAGGTCTCTATCCCTTATATTCCTCAAAGGGATATATGTGTCTTCCTGGCAACGTTCGCTCAAGCACTCCTTAATGAGCTGCAGAGTGTTCGATAACTTTGTGAGGGTCTCCTAAGTGATCTGTAACTTCGGCTTCAAGGTTTGGGTCACTCCAACACGCGACTCTCTCGAGGCGCGGACTCTGAATCTCATAGATCAGATAGTCAAGAAGGATCCCGACGGATCCAGAGATCCACAGTCTAGATTAACTTCAGGACTTCGGGGATTTTTACTTCCCTTATGACGAACTCACATTTCACCGAACTTGCGAAGTCCGAAGGACTCAAGGGGTTAAATCCCGCACTCATTTCCGTATCCAACAATCACAACGGACCTTGGCTCTTTCCGAATAGTTTCTCGTTCATTCGTCATCTGAACAAAGGAGCCTTCCCTTTCGATACTTCAATCTCGCTACTCTTCCCAATCTTTGTTAGCTTTGGAAGGCTTAAGATCTTTGTTCTCTTTCTCTTGGATGTAACACTTGTAAGAATCCTTCCATGCACCCCTTAAATTCATTCCTCAACTCTAGGACTTAAGTGGTTCTCAGTATTTGTTTGCCTCACAGAGAGCCTTTGCATATGTTCACTATCTCTCCTGAGCTTTAATAGACTCTATCCTCCAAGGGACTCAAAATGACTAGGAGGGTCGATATGCGTACATGAAACTATGCCCAAGGTCAACGAACTCACAGTTCGTGGCTCTAGCTTAATCCCCAACAAGATGCAAGCATTTACGAGTGTAAAACATATCCCATCCATATAATTTCCGACTTTCCTAATTATACAATCAAGTAGACACCAAAATGGGATGCAGTATAAATCATTAAGCAAACATATCTATCCCTGCAACATTCATAGAATATCCAACTTTAATTCACAGTACCACTTAAATACACAAGATATGTGATTACTTATCTATTACAGGTGGTAGCCAACTAATTGACTGTGGGTGTTCATCCTTCCACCCGACCATAGGCTCAGAGGCATTCATTCTTAGCACTCTGGCCACCCCCGTGCCAAGCCATGATATCACCAGGGAAATCTTGCAGTTCTCAAGGACTCTTTCTCTGTTTCAGCTTCTGCTCGGGTTCTATTCTTTGAAATCTTTTAGATATTTTATTATCTATTATGGCCTCGATGAGGTTTATCATATGTTCACTCAGCATCAAGCTCGCGGCCTTCTGTTCATTCCTCGCTAGAGAGCTCTGCGCCTTCTCCTTATCAATTTGTATCTCTTTTTTCCAGGATGGTTCTCGACCCATCCCGTTCCTTCTGTCATTAGGGAACTCTGGTCAGCTTGGTCTGTCATACCCAGTGGTACTTCAGGCTGACATTCTGCAGTTTTGGCCATGCTTCCATTCATGGGAATGGTTGATAATTCAACCATTGGTCCTTTCTTCATTAATCTATTTCTCTCCTTGGGATCCAAAGGAGGTTTATTATCCTCATCAAGGGAATTTGGGGTTATTTGATATAATGACCCTCCCTTATAGTTTTCACATTCTTCCTCTAGTGATGTCATGGCCAGTACTTTCAAGGCTTCACCCCCACAGACAATTATTGGCAAATAAAACAATAAGACATTTACACTGTCTGCATGCCTTAGTATGGTAATATTATTTTATGATTAATTACAAGCTGGGGGAAATAGGGGTGTTACAATTCCCTCCCCCTTAAAGGAACACCGTCCTCGGTGTTCTTTCTCAAAACACATGTCATGCCTTTCTCATTCAGCTATTTCAAAAATCTTGATCCTTCTTCCTCGGTCAGGTCCTTTTCCAAACCTTTAATCTTCGTCACCTGCATTCAATAATTCTTGGACAACAAGCACATTAATCATAGTCTTATGCGAAAACATTGCATAAAAAAAAATTCTTGGAAAATTTCATAATCTTAGCACAATAATTATCTGCGCAGTTTGTGGATTTGTATCCACATGGTTGTTTTGTTATCCAGGCTCATTGTTTTTCCTTGACATACCCACTAGGTGCATGATACCAATAAATAGTTTACAAGAACTATTAAGGTTTCATCTTCCTTGCGGTCACTCACCCTCCAGGTGCATGCTCAGGCATCCCCTTCTCTGTTATACAATCCCTCGGGTGATCCATCTTGCCTTGCCAAGGTTTTCTCGCACAGGAATAACTACCCATTGTGTGCATGATCCCGATCAATAGTTTACAAGAAATATTAAGGTATCCTCTTCCTTGCGGTCACTCACCCTCCAAGCCTGGGATCAGGCATCCCCTTCTCTGCTATATAGTGCCTCGGGTGATCCATCTTGCCTTGCCAAGGTTTTCTCACACATAAAGAAATCCAGAGACTCTGTTGAGTCTTACAGTCGAGGCGTCCCTCAAAATTTCTCTGTCGAGGCATCCCTCCAGCTTATGTTACCTCAACACAATATAATCTAGGTGATCATGGCTTACCACGGGGTTCTCATGGCTTAGTAGTAGCCATTTTTCATGCTTTTACAACTTGACATCCTTTTGAGTCAGCTAAAGTTAGGGACAAAGGTTACTCTCCTTCTCCCAACTCAATCATAGATAGGGACGAAGGTTACTCTCCTTCTCTCGAGCCAGTATTTATTTCATGCGATCGGATTATACTCTTTCTCACCCGTATCACAGACATATAAAAATTCACGAGACATCATCATAAATTTTAAATTCAAAATTTTCTTGTAAATCTGTGACCCACAGATATCCAAATTCCACATTTTGTTTCGCACAGGAAATAGATTCATAATTATGGGGCTTTCCTTCCCACAACGGTTTGGCTCAGCACACAATTGGTTTTCCTTATGGCTTACAATGCTGCCATGTTCAAGACTCCTTTGCTTCCTGCACTTTCAACTTCAATCAGCCAAACAAATTGTTAGTTTCCATGCACATACATTTTTATTGTACCTTCATAACGTCATCACAAACAATTTCAGAATTGTGCATACTAACAATCAAATTCACTTTCTCAAAAAGGAAATACCATTCCTTGCAGTTTGGCTCAATAGGCAATTGGTCTTCCTTATGGGCTTACAATACTGCCATATCCAAGACCCATTTCC
>ML817194.1:28461-50428 GCA_009831015.1 Picea engelmannii | reverse complement strand
GGCTCAATAGGCAATTGGTCTTCCTTATGGGCTTACAATACTGCCATATCCAAGACCCATTTCCTCCTGCAATTTCAACATTCCTCGGCCAAACAAATTGTTAGTTTTCATGCACATTACCTTTTCAAAATCAAGCATACTAAGAGTCCAATTCATTTTCATCTATTCAAGGATACAAAGAAAAAGGATACATCATCCCTTACCTATGCATCATTTCATCCTACCAAATTTTTCAGAATGTAATTCATTTATCAATTGACCTTAATGAATGTGCCAACATTCGTGGCCACGTTCATACCCAATGCACCTTTGCATTGATTTTAAGTTTCCCACACTTTACGACAAGTACTTTGTCATGGTGCGTTGGAGCTTAGCCAAGATTTTCACCATATGGTTTATTCATTCTCATTCATTGTTGCAGTAGGACTATGCTTCCAGCTACAGGATGATCACGATTCCTAACTTAGTACACGGGAAACTCAAAAGTTTCACATGAATGCCTTTAAGAATTCTTCCTCCATTAATAAACAGGGTGCCAACACTCATGTCCACCCAAATTAGTTTTCCTTCAGCGCTTACATAATGCAAGAAAAACATTGGAAGGTCCTCCTTTCTTACTGAAAAATCCATTGCCTGCCATCTTATGCAACATGTGTTCCCTCAATGCATTCCATGCAGTGTGCTATCTATGAGCACTTTTGTTTTCAATCATTCCTTGATTGGTCCATGTATTCATGACATATCAATTCATGAATTCTTCCAAGGGTTACAATCAGTCCTTACTACCAGAGGTTCACACCTCCATCATTCAGGTTCTCCTTCCTGAATCATACCCTACTTGGGTATCCAAGGCATACAACTTCCTTTCAATGTTTCATACATAACATTAAGACCGTAAAAAAATTCAGAAGGGATTCTTACCCAATCCCTTCATACCTTGTGCCACATAGGCATGAACATTTTTATACTGGTTCTGGATGCTAGCACCCCCCTCTGATATTACCCCATCATTGGTGCCCCATGGGGACTCTTAAAGTCCCTTCAACAATCTTTCAACAAGAACCTTCTCATAGTCATCCTCTGATTGAGGTTGTTCATTATTGGAAACTGCCTTTCTCAACCGTTCCAATCTATTTATTTCTACACATGACATACATCATAAACACATTAGTCGTCATGCAAATTAAAAATGCAAGTACCATAGCATTTAAATTAATAAAACATTTTCATACATGTCCTAGCATATTTGTATGCACTTCATCACATTATCCTTAATGTTTTCATGAGTGCAACACACCAGTTCTCAATTGTTTCTATAGTAATGCAACCATCATCACTACGGTGTCAAAACATTTACTTTCATCAGCGTACTAGCTTTCTCATCCCAGAGAAAAACATAATACACAACAAAAAAGAATTGAGGGCTCTCCCCTTCTTCAAATTCTTTCTACGTTGTCTGGGACTTTTCATCCCAATTGAGTTATTTCTAAGGTCTCATTGTCTTTTCTCTTCTTTTGCAATTTACTCCCTGTTGGGATCTTCTTTCTCTTTTCCTTGAGCAGCCTTGTTTAGGACTCGCCCTAACCTTTTTGGAATACAACAACATGCTTTAATAGCAAACTTTTGTTCATAATGGATCATGAACTTGTGCATCCTGCACATTACCATCTGGTTATCAGAATGGTAAATACTCACTTATTAGTCTTCTATTCATTACATGATGTTTTTCAAAATGTAATCCAAGATTCGGGTGTGTATATATATATATATATATATATATATATATATATATATGCTTGTGGCTCATTGCTTAATTCTCAACAGTCATTAAGGTTGTGACTTTGTTTTCCCGACAAAGTCTTCATATAGTGCCTCCACAGGGAACTCCTTCAGCATGCAACTTCCTTATTGCATATTCATCACTATTTGTGATGGCCTCAACCTTGAGTTAGCTTCAGCAGTTTACCAAATATCCCATAAGGAATATAAACATGCATCTTTGTCATGTACCCAAATTATGTATCCATACATATTCTGGTTTTGTTAACTTACATCCATGATGTACTTAACCATATTCATAATCCTAAACCTGCCTGTAGCAGTCATAGGTATGTTTCACATCCCACCTACATATCTACCTTTAAGATTAGTCAACTCAGGATTGTTCAAAATCCTTCTCATGTGATTCTCAAAGGCATAATCATTTGTCTCTTATTATGACAACAGAGCATCTTTGCTCATTTACCTTTTTTATCTAATTATATTAGTATTTCCTAAGGAAAGGGAATACATTCCCCCTCAATATGTTATTTGGAACTGAAATTTCATGACTCTTCGGAATGGAGTCATCCATGCATCCATAGTATTCACTTATTCTGGACAAAAGCAATTCTTGCTTTATATTTCACTCATCAAGGCAACCATATTGTATCTATAACTATATTCTTTCATCATTAGTGTCCTTTAGTTTGAGATTTCAGTCACTTACATGACTAATATCACAGTCATATCTCGTATTAATGTTTCCTTTTCTCAAGGAAATAACCAATCAAGGTCACTTTCCTTTTTATGCAACAACGTCTAGTAAGAAAACCTTCTTGCCTCATCGTCCATAGGGTTTTACCCATCTCACTTTTCTCTGGTCGTAAGGAGTTAAATACTCTGATTTTAACATAAAGAAGTAACTATAACTGCCAAGGATCCTTTAATCCCACAAAGGTATTAACCATTATATAATCCACCATCATCAGTGCATGAAGTTCCAACTGCCCATGCTTAGAAGTAGTGTTACGAACACCAGGCCATCTGTCATTCGGTCTTCAGCTGCTCTTGACAGAACCCTACCACCTTCAACTATTCACATTCAAGTCTTATTATAAATGTTAATTAGAATACCCTTACTCCGGTAAGAGTATTTATCACTTTGACAAAGGGCTAAAGAAATTCTTCTATTGAAATTCAACAAGAATTCCCAAAATCACAGGTTCAATCTGCAGTCCTTCTTCTCAAGGAGTAAATGCAGATAACAATACCTCCTTACGTGACTCGTACATGAGCCCAAGCAGGCCAAGTGTTGTAACCATGCTTTGATACCAATTTGTAACACACCCATGATGGGGCATAAAAAATTTCACTTTTCTTAAAGGACAAAATCTCCATTCATGGTTTCTAATTTGGAAAGTCGGGGAACCAGTCCGACCTCCTGGAGACAAACAACTCTCTGAGACCTTGATGGTCTCATTCTGTAATTAATCACAGAACCTTTCGGCCTCTTGGTGCAGGTTTAATGGCACCCACGACCTTCCATTTCACTCCCCTATGAAATCTCAGAGTATTGGGTGTTAGCTCCTTTTCTGGATAAGCCCCCTCTTGATGTGATCTTATGCGATGACCTTACAGGACCGCGTGATTGTGGACGCAGCCAAAGGTGGTTTGAATCAAACTACTTTTTGGCTCACAAATCTCCTCGAGCCTCCACGTGTACTCTTTTCAAATCCATGGTTTGAATTGCAGCCCACCCTCAACTTTTTAACATATGTTCAACTCCTATCCCCACAATGATACGGGATCATTGATCTCCGATCTTTGACGGTACTTTGAAAACTGACAATTTAGATCTTCCCCTCTCATACCTATGGATCAAATCTGACCCCTTGCAAAATCAACGGACAAGATCTCCTTCGTGATTTCAGGTTTTGGGAGTTTCAACTCTCAAAACCCTGCTCTCTTCCGTACTTCAATCTTCCAAGTTAACGATCTGCGAACACCTGTCCTCCTAATCAATGGTCCTACCTTTACTTTGGGTGGTTGACCTTTCAACTTGATCAATGGTCCTACCTTTACTTTGAGTGGTTGACCTTTCAACTCGATCAACGGTTATGTGGCCCTCTTCTCGATCAACGGTCGAGATCTCCTTCGAGTTTCGGACTTATGAGATCTCAAATCTCAAACTTCACCCTTTTTCCCAATGGATTTTATCTGGAGGCTATAATCCATTGACGCATGTATTGACGATCGAGGATTACTTCAGGTCTTTACCCGGAGTCCACAGATTTTCTCCACGTCTCCCTTAGATCGGAAGACTACGAATTACTTCAGATATTTATCTGGAGTTCTTAGATTTTCACAAGGTATCCCTTGGATCTAATGGCTCAGATCCACTTCAGGTGATCTGATGCTTGATATCCACTTTGGACGATCTGATGATCGACATTTACTTTGGTCATTCACCCGAAATCCATAGATTCACGCCACCTATCCTCTAGACCTGACGGTTCAGATGTACTTTGGACGATCTGACGGTTGATGTTTACTTCGGGTCTTCACTCGAGGACAACGGATATCTACCACATGTCCCTTTCGATTAGACGACTAAGATTTACTTTGGGACTCTGGCTCTCCGGGCTTTGAGAGTTTCAACTCTTATGCACCCATTTCTCCGGAGTGCTTTTACCCGAAATATACGATCTCCTGACACGATCCCCCTGGCGATCAACGATCAGGATTTACTTTGACTGTTTGTACTCCTCCTTGTCCACAAATATTTGAAGTTGTGGATATTACGCCACCTGTCCTCCTTGACGATGGATGGTCCCAAATTACTTCGGGACTTTGAGACGTTGACAAGTCCACTCTCCTGTGCACCTTCAGAGGGTTCGACCTCGTGCACTTTCCTTAGGATCCAACAATTGTTGGTCCTCACGCTCATATCGGACGACCCAGATATGATCTCCTCTATGCTTGTTGCTCATTGTCTAGACTCTAATCTGATGGTCCAGGTTCTTCACAGTGCTCGATCCAACACCCATTGTTGCTCCTCCTCCTGAGCTTTCACTTTCTTCCCTGACTTGGAAGATTTCAAACGTTTCAAAGGCTTCACCTTTGAACTTCCTCCTACGAGCCCTGTGACATTGGGTCTCGTCTGTGCTTCTAAAAATGTTATCTCTCACGAGATTCAGGACTGGGAACAAGTTTGCCTCTTATTCCCTCTTAGCATTATCTCTTCTGATCTTCAACTACTCTGACCTCGAAGGTCTCTATCCCTTCTATTCCTCAAAGGGATATCTGTGCCTTCCTGGAAACATTCTCTCAAGAACTCCTTAATGAGCTACAAAGTGTTCGGTAACTTTGTGAGGGTCTCCTAAGTGCTTTGTAACTTCGCCTTCGGGGTTTGGGTCACTCCAACACGTGACTCTCCTGAGGCATGGACTCTGAATCTCATAGATTGGATGGTTGATAAGGATCCCGACGGATCCAGAGATCCATGGTCCAGATTAACTTCGGGACTTCGGGACTTCGGGGATTTTTACTTCCCTTACTCATAGTTCACCAAACTCACGAAGTCCGAGGGACTCAAGGGGTTAACTCACCCACTCCTTTCTGTATCCAACGATCACAATGGACCTTGGCTCTTTCTGAATAGCTTCTCATTCATTCGTCATCCGAACAAAGGAGCCTTCCCTTTTGATACTTCAATCTCGCTACTCTTCCTAAGATTTTTTAGCTCTGGAAGGCTTAAGATATTTGCACTCTTTCTCTTGGACGTAACACTTGGAAGAATCCTTCCGCACACCCCTTACGTCCATTCCTCAACTCTAGGACTTAATTGGTTCTCGGTATCTATTTGCCTCGTAGAGAGCATGTGCATACGTTCACTATCTCTCCTAAGATTTAACAGACTCCATCCTCCAAGGGACTCAGAACGACTAGGAGGGTAGATATGAGTACATGAAACTATGCCCAAGGTCGACGAACTCATAGTTCGTGGCTCTAGCTTAAGCCCCCATAGGACGCAAGCATTTACGAGTATAAAACATATCCCATACATATAATTTCCTACTTGCCTAATTATATAATCAAGTAGACACCAAAACGGGATGCAGTATAAATCATTAAGAAAACATATCTATTCCTGCAACATTCATAGAGTATCTAACTTTAATTCATAGTACCACTTAAATACACAAGATATGTGATTACTTATCTATTACTAGTGGTAGCCAACTAACTGACTGTGGGTGTTCATCCTTCCACCCATCCATAGGCTCAGAGGAATTCGTTCTTATCACTCTGGCCACCCCCTTGCCAAGCCATGATATCACCAGGTAACTCTTGCAGTTCTCAAGGACTCTTTCTCTATTTCAGCTTCTGCTCAAGTTTTGTTCTTTGCAAATTTTCAAAGATTTTCTTCTCTGTTATGGCCTCAACGAGGTTTATCAGATGCTCACTCAGCATCAATCTCATGGCCTTCTGTTCATTCCCCACTGGAGAGCTCTGCGCCTTCTCCTTATCGATTTGTATCTCTTTCTTCCAAGATGGTTCTTGACCCATCATGTTCCTTCTGTCAGAAGGGAACTTCGGTCAATTTGGTCTGTCATACCCAGTGGTACTTCGACCTGACGTTCTGCAGTTTTGGCCATGCTTCCATTCATGGGAATGGTTGATAATTCAACCATTGGTCCTTTCTTCATTAACTGATTTCTCTCCTTGAGATCCAAAGGAGTTTTATTATCCCCATCAAGGGAATTTGGGTTTATTTGATCTAATGACCTTTTGTTATAGTTTTCACATTCTTTCCTCTAGTGATATCATGGCCAATACTTTCAAGGCTTCACCCCCACAGTCAGTTATTGGAAACTCAAACAATAATACATTTACACTGTCCACGTGCCTTAGCATGGTAATCCTATTTTATGATTAATTACAAACTGGGGGAAACAGAGGTGTTACACTTTGGCTATGTTTAATGATGGTTGCCTCAAATCATACACTCAATCTCACTCTTTTGTGCATATGGGTACCCACAAGGCCTAATGTTAGGTGGTACAATTCCTAGTTTCAAATGAATAGCATGGTCATGATCTAGAGAAGGCGGAAGACCCTAAGGAATATCTTCAAATACCTTGGAATGATTGTCAATAACTTTTTGGAGATCCATTGGAACAAAGAATCTAGGTGTTTGAACATCTAGTGAGCACAATTGTGCCATTACACCATGGTGTCCCTTTTTGAGTAATTTTATCATGTTCTTAGAGCTTATCACTTTAGAGGGATTCCCTTGCATACCTCTGAGTTCAATTTCCTTGGATTCTGAGTAAAATATCATGAAAAGTTCTTGAAAATTAAGAGTGATTGTTCCCAATGATTGTAACTATTGGACCCATAGTTCAACATCAAAAACACCCATTTGGTTTGCAATCATGGAACTAATCAATAAATACTCTCCCATATTGAGCTTAATACTATGGCACTTTCCTAAACAATTTATGGTACCTCCATTTGCAATCATTACTTGAAACTCTAGTGTTGGAAATACAAATCAATTGAGAAGTTTCACTAATTTTCAATTAATGAAGTTATGGGTACTACCAGAATCAAACATTGTTACCTTTCTCTTTTTTATATATCCTTTTATCTCAAGGGTTTGTAGAATAATGACACCAACCAATGCATGACAAGATATGGTTGGAGTAGTCTCCTCTAGTTCTAGATCTTGAGATGGTTCTAATTCTTGATCTTCTTCCTCTTCACAATCTATGTAGAATAATTTCTTCTCATCGCATTTATACCCCTTACTATGCTTGTTGTCACAATTGAAAAATAGTCCCTTTTCTCTTCTTTCATCCACTTTCTAAGGTGTCAACCTTGTAGGTTGAGTGAAGTTAGGAGAGGGAGCATGGTGCTCTCTATATTTTTCAGAGACCACTCTTCTAGTAGCCATATTTTTACTTTCAAATTTCCTTTCCATACTTAAATCATGCTCTAGGTATTTAGGTTCAAAGAGACACACTTCATGTTGAATGCTCTCCTTTAAAGTGCCCATAAATATATCTAACAAATTATCCTCTGGAATGTTATTTACCCTAAGATTTCATTTTTGGAATTGTTGAATGTGCTCTATAATTGGACCTCTTTGCCAAAGATTTATCAATTGACTAAATAATGTATTTCTCTTAATATCCCAATAATGTGTTATCAATTCATCAGTAAAATGGACCAAGAGATAATAGAATCATTTTTTTTCACAAATCCATTGATACTAGATGAATTGATCATTTTCTAAATACAAGGATGCAAGAGTTACCTTTTGTAAGTTTGGCACTTGATGTAGATCAAAGAATTGATCCATATGGAATATCCATGTTATAGGATCTTTACCATCAAACTTCCTCATAGCAATCTTGGTAATTAAGTAGTTCCTTGGTGTTGAGTTGAACCCTTGATGATGTGGATCTTGAAGTGATGAATAATCATGATTCCACGACTCAATATTTATGTCTTACACATTTTCACGATTTCCTTGCATATTGATATATCTTTTAGGGAATATATGATCATGGATGACATAAAATTTTATAATAGTTCCATCTATATCTTCATCTTATCTTCCATGTGTTGTAGTTGTTTTTGGGTGTTTATCAAATCATCCTTTGTTATTGATTTGGGGTTCAATAAGTGGAATATTTGGGTCATATTATATCTCATGAAGGTGTAAAAGTGGACTCTAAAAAAATTAAATCTATGAGGGAATGGCCGATTCCCAAAACCTTGAACAAATTTTGAGGATTCTTAGGATTGACAGGCTATTGCCGCAAGTTTTTTAATAAATATGGTCAAATAGTAGCACCTCTAACAACATTATTAAACAAGGAAGCATTTTATTGGACTGAAAAAGTACCCACATATTTTGAAAAACTTAAGGAGGCTATGTGTACAACTCTCATCTTGTCCACACCTAAATTTACAAAAAACATTATTGTGAAGTGTGATGACTCAAGCCATGGAATTACTACAATTTTAATGCAAGAAGGAAGACTCCTTTCCTTTGAAAGAAACTAAATTAAAGGGAAAATATTAGTCAAACCCATTTATGAAAAATAAATGTTGGCCATACTACATGCAGTTCAAAATGACACCCTTACCTAATAGGAAGATACTTCAAAGTAAAAACATATCATGATAGTTTGATGTACTTCTTGGGGAAACAATTATCTTTAGAAGAGAAAAAAAAATGGGTTACAAAGATTCTAGGTTATGACTTTGAAATTGTCTATGAAAAGGAAAACATAATGTTGTGGTAGATGCCCTTTCAAGGAAAGAAGAAGAGATAAAAGGTTCACTATGTGATATTTCTATTCTAAAATATGATTGAGTGGAAGAAGAAAGGATATAATGGAAGCAATATCAAGAGGTATGCAAGATCATTTAATAACTACATGAGGAACCTAGTTCATTAGATATTTTTTAATGGAAGAATGATTTTCTATGGTATCATGATCACCTATATTTATGTAATAATTCTCAACTCAAATAGAAAGTCCTTCTGGAATTGCACACTTATCCTATAGGAGGACATTAAATATTCTTGAAAACATACCATGCGATCAAGAAGGATTTTTCTATGAAGGTCTTGAAACTTATGTTTAAAATTTTGTGTCTGAATCTTTGGTCTTCCAATAGAATAAGGGAGATACAATCAAGACTCCATGTCTCCTACAACCATTATTTATACCAATTCAACATCAGGAAGAAGTTTCAATGGATTTTATTATAGATTTACCCAAATCTTAAGGAAATATTGTCATCGTGGTAGTAGTGAATCAAATGACAAAGTATGCCCATTTTTTCTCTCTTTCTCATGCTTTTAAAGCAAGTATAGTAGCCACAAATTTCATGGAAACAATTAAAAATATGCAAGGAGTCCCCAAGATTATTTTAAGTGACAGAGATCCAATTTTCATTGGAAAATTTTGGACTGAATTATTTTTTTGTTTGGGTACTCAATTAGCTCACAACTCATGTTACCACCCTCAATCTGATGGTAAAATTGAGATTGTGAATAAATGTCTAGAAGGATATATTCATTTCTTTTGTAACGTACCCAACCACCCACAGGTCGGGCAATGCTACTCCAAAAACCCACTTCAAACTGATTACGAATTATGATAACAATTAATTGATAAAGAAGCATGAAAACCTCACATGAAATAATCAATATTCATGCTACAACATAAAATAAATGAACAATATGCTATGCACAACAATAACCAGCAAGCATGCATATTACAGATACGAATCTCAGAGATAATAATTAATACACAATGGAAATAAATATGCAAGCATAGAAACACATGACAAAGAGCACTTATTGTTTAATAAAACAAATCACCAAATGGTTGTAGACCAAGGACGTTCCACCCAACCATAGACGTTGTTGTTCCAAATCTCAACAATAGGTCACCCTTGATCTAGGGCGATGAATCAACAAGGGTGGTTCCAAGGTGTCACCCAACTTCCCAAACCAGTCAACACTCTAGTTCTCATGGGTTTCTCAACACAGGACAATCTAAATTACACCAACTCTCCTCTCTCTAGCATGCACCACCCAAGAAAATGAACCCCCTTCACTGCCACGCAATCCCTTGGGTTGTCCACTTCTTTCCAGGGCTCCAGTGCATTTGGTCAAGAATATCCATGTCGGGACTCTCGGGATTTGTAGTTGTAAATAAAATTTAGTACATGCCATTGCATCTCAGGCATGCAAACACACATGCATGGCTGGAATACACCAATGATTACTATAGCCAGTAAACAATGGATTCTTCCTCAACAATTCACCCCCATGTCCCAACCAAGAACAAGAATGAATGAGAAATGATAAATGAGCAACATTGAATGAAACAATGAAAGAGTGAATGGAGAAGAACCCCAAGAAAACCCACAATATGGGTTTATATATTTACTTGGAAATCAAGAACCATATGGCCTTTCCCCCAAGAAGCTCATGTAACCATTTTTCTCAATTAAAACCAATATGGGTAAATGAAATAATAATAAAATACTTGGCCCCTTTATCCCCCTCTCTCGTGGAATCATATCCCCCTATAACTCTTGTCCTTGTATGTCTAGCAGCCAACGATGTATTTTATAATTAATAATGATCACAACATTACATTTCTTAGGCACTCTGACCTCTTTTAATTTTTTGGGTGCTCTGGCCTTTCATAACATAAAAAAAAAATACATTATTAATATGGGGACTCAAAATCGGGGTATTACAAGTCATTCACGTTTTCAAATATGTTAGGGTTCATTGTCCTAAATGTTCCCAGTAGGGTCAAGGGTTCGACTCGCTGTGATATAAGGAGTACAATCTATGCACTTTTGTGTGGTTAAGGTGGCAGATCGACCTTACTCACAAAATCCTCCTTTTTTTCTTAAGCTCAAGGAAATTCAATCATGTCACATTTACCCCTCCCCGACCTAAGTGGTTTGTTATTCCCTTTTATACCGCTATTATATAAATGAATTGAGTGCAAAATCACTTCTATTCATTGGTGCCCAGAGTTTGGCTGACTGAATCACTTGGTAACATCTGTTTATTATTTTTTTTATAACAACAAGATGAAGTGTCTAATAGAATGGTGGAATAGAACCATAAACAACATCAATTCTTCTATGGCCATAGCTCGCCGAAATTCACTGTTTTGACTCACTTAACAAAGGGGAATGGGGTATCCTTGTAACAACTATCTATTTCTACCCTGAACAAGGAGAATGATCAACCACTAGGCATGTTCAATTAATAGAGATGGGATTATGACAGGAGGGTTGTGAGAGGACTATGGTCCATTGGGAGATATGAAATTATGAACATTTAAGTTAAAATTCATTCCATTTTCGATCATATCATCGTGAGAGTCCTCCACGGGCATGGTCATTAAAGTTATGAAAGTTGGGTATGGGCATAGGAAAAATACCATTTTAGTGAGTGTAATTATGTGATGCATTGTAGTTCATAGGAAGTTATAATCAATTTTTCTTCAACTTGTTCATTCTCAAGGATGGAATTGATACTTAATTATGGATGTGAATATATTTATTGCATGAAATGTTCCAAAACCTATGCTATATATTTGATCTTTTCCAAGATAATAAAATTTTAATTGTTAAATTCTTTGTGAAGATCAACCTGTACTCAATCTAGAACCAGTTCCTGAAGAAAGTGTCTCAACTGTCGAGGAAAGGACATTAGAAGAGAGAGAGAAATGGTGGAGCATGGGACTAACGGCCATATGCGATGGCAAGATTGCAGTCTTTCTTTTGTATGAAGGTCGGGTACTTTTTATTAGAGAATGTATTCTAGGGAAAGAGCTCAGAAGAAACAAAATAAAATAAAAGTTTAGATTATGCATGAATGGGAGACTAATATGAAACATAAATTTAATTGTTTTGAATGTTTATATGATTCTAAGAATGACATGATTAACTATTTCAATTTATTCAAAGCTATCATATGTTAATTGTAATAGTATGAAATAATATGAAATAGTATGAATAGTATAGAATGATGAAAATTTGTAGAGCTTTGCTTATATTTTGAATGCAGCGATTACAGTCCATATAGACTTGAATTTTAGTTATTAGAGGTTGTATTTCAGTTATTAGAGGTCTCTGCACATGATAATAATTACAACATTAATTAAAGTTGAAAACCAATTATAGTGAAATCTCAACATGAAAACTTCATATATAGTAAAATACAAAACAGAGAATGAAAACATAAGAGATCTATAAACACTATTATTTCATCTCATTTAAGTGTAAGCAGAGTGGATTCTCAATAATCATATAAATAAACATACATTAAAAAATACATATTAAACATAATTTACACCAGTTATTATTGTTGTGCTACTATTATATTCTCTAGTGTCTGCAACTAACTACAACTTACTATTCTATTCTCTAGTGTTTGTAGCTAACTACAACTAACTAAGAGAGAGACAGGGAAATCCATTCTTATTTATACGGATGGCAGGCACACATTGTGATATGGAAGATGCCATCCATGGGTCATGACATGTGACAATATTCTTTATTTTTTCAACTGAGAAAAAGGGCCCTTCTTCCTTCACACGAGCTACAAACAAGGAAAAAAAGGTATGTGTTGTCTTACTTAAAGACTGAATACCACAGGGTGACTCAATACAAAAATTTTACAAGAATCCTTACATACACGCCATATGGTATCTCAATAAAAGTTTCGGAAAACTTAAGATACATATGGTGCCTCTAAAGAAGTTTTGGAAAACTTAGGATAAATAGAAGACAAACATTTAATACCACAAAGTAATGCTAACATTATGGCTAGCATTAATCCAACTCAAGAGATGGTATATATGTGTTTCCTAAGTTTTCAAAGAAATGATAAATAAAATATACAAATCTCTCGTTGATTCCCAAAAAAATATATAAATATAACTTTGGATTAAAAATTTTGATTTATGTGCTGAAATAAAGAAAAAAATATATTTTACAATAGTCGTAACTTATAAAAATTAAACAAATTTATACATTAATAATAATTTAGAATTGAGTTTATCGTCCAAGATTTTTTTATTATATATGAATGTTTTATTTACAAATGCTTTAGTGTCATTATCTATTATCCCTAATTAATTTATTTTTATATGTATCTCGAGAATGATATATTGGAATTAATTTCCGATCAAACTTCTTAGATTTGTATTAACCGTGATATTTCAATAAAGTTTATCAAAGTTCTATAAAAATATATATATTAAATATAATTTTGAAAATTTTAAAATAATTTTGAAAACTTCAAAATATTAAATTTAAATTTTATGATTGATTGCTATTTGTGATTGGATTAATTTTATGTAATTTTATAGGAAATTTTCACATAAACTAAATAATTTAAAAATATATATATATTGGATATGCTATCGTCATTCAATATTTATAATTAATTACCCTTAACGGTGTGGCATGATGGATGGTCGTAAACACTTATAGGTCTGTCAAAAATTTTATAGTCCTCAATTCATGCATTCCTCCCTTTCTTCCCAAAGATGCTCCTTCTATTCTCCAAATGCAGCGTGCTTTGTAAATACCCATTGGAAATGGAATTTTCTACTCGTTCAGTTATCAAATCTTGCTCCCACTATTCACCATATATAACCTACTCTAGAGTACCCACTGGGAACATAATCTTATACTCCATCAAGTATCAAATATTAGGAGCAATTAGCATTTGCTATGCATGACCTACATCAACAATCATTATTCTCAACTTCTTTGTCATTAGTGTATCTCCTTTTGTAATTCAAATGTATACATGGTAGATCCAGGATAGGTGGACCCTTGCATAGAAGTACTAACTAGTGCCAATAACAATCGGAGCTACATAACCATAGAAACCAAATGAATCAAGGAACCAAAACATGCAAGGGGAATCTCTCTTCTTATCAATTCATACAATAAGAAGCAAAGACACAAATCAATCTATTATTGATGAAAGTGATCTAGAAAAAACTGACAAAATCAGACACTATTTCTACTAAATTTTAGGTAAACTGTTTTTATGTTTCTTTTATATTAATGTATGGCTAGTAGAATACAAGAATGTATGGTCGATTATTGAACATTGCAATGTTTTTGAGATTTTCTAAGGTGTGTAGCAGTAGAAATAGGTATAATGAGAAAATATGATATAGGTCAAAAGCTTGCTTATTATTTTTCTTGATTACCTACTATGTCTTTTAGATTTTCCATTGTAGTAGAGTAGCATGGATCATTGTCTTACAATGAATTTTGATTTAGAAAGTATATCATGTATTCAAAGATTTGGCCCGTAGGAATGCATTTATTGTTGCATCAAAGAACCCTATGGAAGAAATAACGACAATACCAATTGTTTCCTATTTTCAAAATCTTTCAAAAGTTTTCCCTCTCCATTTTTCACAACATTTTGTATGCTTCTTCCATGACCATTTTTCCTAGAAATGCAACTTGTGAACAATGATACACATTTAACATGTATGTAACTCCACTCTATGTTTAACCCATGAAAGGTTTTAAAACATCTATGAGAAAGGTATGTTGACTGGCTGTAGGGTTGCATTTCTTCTAGTGGCAAAGAACCCAATGAAAGAAATAAGGACGATTCCCACCCTTTCCCATGGTTTGATTGAAACTTATAATAAAAACCAACACATTGGTGTATGCATGCTTTATAGGTATCCAAGTATCGATGATAAGAGAAATGAGATGTCACATTCACATGTCTTGACATGTTTGTTATTAGTTTTAAACTTTTCTTGATTTTTAAATAATTGTGAATCCAATTTCAAAACAATATACACTCCTTTGTGTTTGGTTATTTCAGATTTTAGTAAGAAATGTTATTAACATACTTTCATATGAAATCCAAATCCATACGATGATGACATCCCTATATTCAAACCCATCCACACTTGTTTACACATGTTATAATTAACCCACCTTAGCAATGATTGAAATCATCATACTCAACAAAATATCGACAACTAAATTATCATGAAGGTCTTTACCAGATAGGCTTTCTACCGTAGCCTATATGTGTATACACATACCGTGGAAAAAAACTCAATATCTATATTCCTCTTTGAGCAGAAGGGGCTATTAATAATGATAAAAAAAATCCATAGAATTTTCCAACATACCATAATATTCCATCCACAAACAAAAGACATGCTTGTAATACACTAAAAAAATAGGCAAGTGAGAGTTGACCACACGATTTTGCATGACCACTACTTTTAATCCTAGAGTTAAAATTTATTCAATCCGATTAAAAATTACACATAATGTAAACTTATGTAAACTTGAAAACTAAAGTGTTAAGGCCTCTTATTTTGTATAAACATACTCTATACACAATGTCATCATTTTCTCATGTGATATAACTTTTCATATAATCAATTTAGTCGATACATGACAATCATGATTCCATCTCCAAACAAAATGGGATGCTCGAGAAAAGTAACATAAAACTTCCAATTAAAATGAGACAATGGTATTATGTTTAAAGACTTAGGAAATAAGAAGAATATGTCAAATTCAATTAAATTGTTTGTATATATCTCGATCAAATTATATCCCTATTTATTATTTGAGAGGTTTTGTTATTGCATCAAGAGGCACTTTTTACAGCCTAGTGCAAGGGAGATACGCAATTTCTTCTATGCTCAACATGGAGTTGACATGTGGCATTTAAAAAAATTAATAACAAAAACATTATTTCAATGTCAACCATAAATAAAATGTTTCAATGTTCACATTAAGTATTATATATATGCGTAGTCTAAACGTTCGACTTTTTGAAGTTTTTACGAACATATTTTCCAATCATTTTTTCTTGAAATCCGGTCAAAAATTGTTGGAATACTATATTTGAGTGATTGAGTCTATATAATTCCAGTGCCCTAAGGGTTTTTCAGGTTGTTGAATCCATTTATGCATTCAAAAATGCAAGTTAAACAACAACAAAATGGTGTTTTCACCAAGATCTGTTTCACCGAATTCCGGTGAAAAAGTTCAAAAAGTCGAATGTTTCCATCATGATTCCATCTCCAAACAATCATGATTCCATCTCCAAACAAAATGAGATGCTCAAGGAAAGTAACATAAAACTTCCATTTAAAATGAGACAATGGTACTATGTTTAAAGACTTGGGAAATAAGAAGAATATGTCTAATTGAATTAAATTGTCTATATATCTTGGTCAAAGTATATCCTTATTTTTTATTTGTGAGGTTTGTTACTGCATCAATAGGCACTTTATCGCGGCTAGTGCAAGGGAGATATGTAACTCCTTCTATGCTCAACATGGAGTTGACATGTGGCATTAAAAAAAATTAATAACAATAAAAGTATTTCAATGTCAACCATAAATAAAATATTTCAATGTCCACATTAAGTATATATATATATATATATATATAATTGAAAGTAAATAAAAAAATAAAACATTATTTCATTGATAGGTACTTTTTGCATCTCAATATGAGGGAAATGTGTAATTCTTTCAATGCTTAACATGGAGTTGACATGGGACATTTAAAAAAAAAAAAATCAATGTCCACCTTAAGTAAAATATTACAATTTTTTTCAAAACATGCTAGCACGATTGGTTTTGATGGGCCTTGTTTTATAAGGCAACCCAGGTTCCTAGCTTCGAGGGTTAGCTCAATTGGTCTAGAGCCAAACATGAGTTTATCATGCTTGTTGTTAGTCACGGGTTCAACTCTCTTTATTCCCTCGGGGCGAGGACCCATAATCAAGGTCAATCATTACCCCTCTTACCATCCATGGATCATGGGGAAGTATTCAGAGGGTTTTCCATGAATACATTTTCTCAGGAAAAAGAAAAAGATGACTTAGGTTCTAAACTCGGCTAGTTAGGAGGAGACACCTAAAAATCCAGTGATGCTAAGTGTTGGTGTGGCCTAGACCGAGTGTAATCCATGGGTTATTTTGACGGCTTTGAGACCCTTGGGTTGTGGTTTCTTAGACCACGGGCTAGTCCTGCAAGTCACAAACAAACTAGCAAACTATATATATATATATATATATATATATATTAAAAAAAAAAAATTATTATAATTAAAACATTTTAATGGCATGTTGCTCAATCTGAGGAAGATGTGTAGTTCTTTCGGTGCTCAACTTGGAGTTGACACATGACATATATATAAAGAATCAATGTAAATTCATCTTAACTCCAGATCTACCATGCCTTTTTTAGTTGGAAAAGCTTAAGAAAATGTTTGCACCTTGAGGGATTTGATTCCTTTCGACACATGATAGATATGGAGTTAAGGATGGATATACACTTATGCTAACCATCTTGTAAATAATATTTTGTTAGCTAGACCATTCTATTCTAAAATTTTAGTTCTTTCAATTATAACTAAGATATGTTTGAAAGTATAATGTATCAAAAAATGGTTCGAAAAGACTTGGCTCCAAGTGTTTTATGAGTGTTCATTACTTTTGATAATGTTGATTTATTTATTTGTGTATGTTAATTTAGTTAATTTAGTTAATTGAAATGTTTGGTGTATGGAGAAGGTGAAGTTGACATCATGGCAAGCTATGCTAACATCTGAAAAATTCAATGCAATGGAAAGGAAAAGTTGGCAACGTGCAACCTATTTAACTTCCAAAAATTTGAGTGCACAGTTTCGATTACTTGCTATGGATATCATAGTTCACACTTGCTCTATGTGGCATACATTATGTACACAACAACATAACAATAAATGTTGGAATTTCTTGATATTGAACAATATATATTTCAATGTATGCAATGTTTATTATTACATCGTTGAATTGTCACTCATGTCACATCCCCACAATGTGCCTAGTTGAATCTTATAATCATGCATCTCTTGAGAGCATGCGACACCATGACATTTATCAATTGGTTTCTTGGCAACACAGAGGTTACTTCGTTCTGACTATGCCTCTTCACCTAGAGCATACCCATACTCCATTCCAGGCTACCAACAAGTCACACTCCTACTCTAGTGTAACTCTTGTATACTTAGACATTTGTTAACAATATTAACACTTGGTCATATACAAACATACATCCATGAACATGAAAAACAACTATGGAACAAACGAAAGACAAACCCACATATAGTGTTGGCAACACAAACCATTCCTAACACCTGGATAAGCCTTTGTTATTGTGAAACAATTACAATATGAGCACTATCGGCTTAGTTTACAACTTCGATAGGGTAAAACAACTCGCCCCACCTCACCAAGACACTCATACACAGACTCATCACCAAGACTCTCTTTCATAACCATCTTCGCAACCTCCTATGGTGGACCTCATGCATTCCCTCAACTACAGACTTGTTGTCTCTTTGTTTCCGCAGAATTCACAAGTTTCAGTTCCACCTCACACATGCCTCCAATAGACCTTTGTTTCTAGACTTCCCTAAAACTATCCCAAAATAAGCTCGCCCAACTCTGTCCATAGAATTATGCTAAAGGAAACACAAATCCTCCTATGTGGAGCAACATGGCTCCTTGAGGCAGCTCACTCCTCTTTGTTTCAGCCTGCCACATAAACATAGAGATCTTCCTGGTCTCTTACAAGCTGCCTTCTTGGTTGTGCACCCTTGTGCCTTTATAGGCATTGATCCTAGCCATCATTCACGTCTCTTTACCCATGGGTGAGCCGACCCATCGATTCACCAAGTCGCACCCCTTCACAAGGTTGGGTCAACTCCTCATGTGGACGCATTCAGGAAGCTTTCCCAATCGACCCACTGAACGCCTTGTTCTATCGTCTGGCTGACCCATTGATTCATCTAACCAACTTGTTGTCTTGGGTGCATGTGCCCCTTAGGTGAATCGAGCCAACTCTCCTAAGTGTTTCCCCCATGCCTTAGTCGGTTTGTCCATTTGGTGGATTTCCCAAGTCTTGACCTTAACCCTTCATCAAACCATTCGTCTTTTGACATGTGTCACAAGACATCTTGGGTGGAGTTGCCCCTTGGTGCATCACATGCCCAAGGAACCCCAACTCTCCCCTATATGAAGACTTTGTTTCTTCACATGCACCGAGAATCCTTCCTGTCCAATTTCATTCATTTTTGTCAGGCTTGGCGTCTTAGGTCTTACAACTCCTACAATAGAAGTTCAAATATTTGTAAAATTTAATTTTCTTTACCACTTTTGACCTAACACTCAATACTTGCATGTACTAAGAAGCTTTGTTGCTCATTACAAGTTTCAAGTGTTTCATAATTATTTTTTCTTTTTGCTTTGGACTACATACAACTACTACACTAAAACATTTCCAAGAGGCAAGTATAAATAAATTTGCTACTAATTTCACTTTTTTTTGCATGTAATTTATAATTGTCATGGGCCTTGCTTTTCAAAAAGAGTACAATTGTAAGAACAACACGAGTTAGGGTTTGACAGTCGCGGTGAGCTAGGGTTTGGAAATCGCGGCCACAGCTGAGAGCAGCATGAGCAGTAAGGGAGGGGGCAAGGGGACCCCCTCATACAAACAGGTAGTGGTGGATAGAGGAAAAGGGCCAAGCAGCGAAGTTTTCAAGGCACCAGCGACAGGAACCTCGGGATCAGACCCAGGGAAGCATCAAGAGAAAATTCGGGACAAAAATGAGACCATGGAGGAAGTCGCTATGGAGACTCAGAATGAGGTGAAAGAGACCGTGAAGGCTAACGGGACGGAGGGGCGCAACCCCTGCAAGCCCAAAACAACAATTATACCCAAGGTGGTACTGGAGGACCCACAAACGCAACTCTACAAGGACCAGATGAAGACGCATGTGCTCATATGAAAATTCATGGGGTTATGGCCCACAGAAAGAACTCTGCGCAAATGGATTAAATATCACTAGAAGCCAAATGGAGAAGTGGAGCTCCACCTCGGCTCGAAGGGTTTCTTCACGGCAGTCTTTATTAACCTTGAGGACAGGGACAGAGTCTTCTAGGGAGGTCCATACTTCCATGCCTCAATGGGACTCTACATGCAACCCTGGAAAGAATTTTTTTCCCCGGAGAAAGAAACTTTCAAAAAGGTACCAATATGGCTGAGATTCTATTCCCTACCCTAGACTACTGGTTTCCCTCTACCATTGAAGAAATAGGAAACAAAAAGGGGAAATATGTGAAGACCTCAGAAGCCACCCTAAAAGGAAGATACACATCATATGCAAGAATCTGCATAGAGATGGACATTTCTGGAGCACTCCCAAAAGCCATAAGTCTGGAATTCAAGGATGAGGAATGGATCCAAAACATAGATTACGAATAGATCCCCTTTAGATGCAGAATATGCCATGAGCATGGACACTTGATCAGAGAGTTCCCTCTAAACAAAAAGCAGGAAGCGGAAAATCCCAAAACACAGCAAGACGAGGAAGGGTTTATAACCCCGAACCCTAGGAACAAAACAAATAAAAAGTAAAATAAAACCTCGACAGGAAATACCCAGGAGACTCGGAATACAATGGAAGGAAGGGACCAAACAAACAAAGGGACAGCAGAAGACAAGGACTTGGAAAAATTTCCAGAAGTTAAAGACCAAGCAACAAAAGAGCCCACCCAACAGCCAAACAATACGACAACTCAAGGGAGTTGTGCAACCTCGATGGACGGAGAAACAAAATATGACAACACCGCCATGCAAGATGCAGAGGGGGATGCAGAGATGACCCCGAGTGAAGTAGGCACAGAAGACCCTGATCTCAGAGACTTGGTGGAAAGGGAAGGGATAGACCTTCTGCACATATTAGAACAATGGAAAAGGCAGGGAGTCGACAACGTACTAACAGAGAAACTCAACTGCATCCAATACATGTTCCTCCTACAGGAGGAATCCAAATCCAGAGGAAAAAAACGCACACATAGGGAGATAGGACGCCTAGGAGTGAAATCTGGCGAGGGACAATCACAGCTATCACCCAAACAGACGAGGAGAAAAAAAGGTAGGAAATCAAACAACGTAGCACTACAGGAGCTGGGAGCACTACTGATAAACTCGGGTAAGATCAAGAAACTCTTTCCCCACTCTCCCCCACATGTTTAAATGAAGGTTATAACTTGGAATATAAGAGGCCTAAATATCCCAAGAAAACAAAGAATCCTTAGGAATAAACTAAAGCAGGAGCAACCAGATCTCTGTTTTATTCAAGAGACGAAATGTACTACAAACAGAATGGAGGCAATCAGTAAACAACACTAGAGTAAGTACAAGATGGTAGCCATCGAATACCACCAAAGGTCAGGCGGCATACTCACATTGTGGAACCGACAAATCCTAAATTTAATAGCAACCAGGTACACCCTAACGGTGCGCATGAAAATCATAGGAAACACTGAGGAGATTCTCTGAACAAATGTGTATGGGCCCCACGGGTCAGAGGAAAAGAAAGGAATGATCCGAGACCTAGAAGATATAAAAGGCCAATCCACCAACCTCCACTGATCCTGTTCGACAACACAGGTATTCCAACAGAGGACGAACACCTTCAGTAACCACTCACATAACCAGATCAAAGATCAACACACCGATGTTTTCACGTGGTAAAACCCCTACGGGGAAACATCCACGGCCCCAGCCAACGC
>ML817194.1:0-20647 GCA_009831015.1 Picea engelmannii | reverse complement strand
CATCTCATTATTCCACAATTAAGCATGGGCTCTCTAACCATACTTCTAGGATAACTCAATCCTCAAAGTGTCTTCCCGTAAGGGATTTCACCATAAGGGAACCACTTTGGAGTTCATCCATTTGTACTTCTTATCAACCATGACAAGATAATAATGAGTCATCTTTACATCAAACAAACTTGGGTCCATTACCCAAACCTTTGTGTTGTCAGACTTTCTTCAAGGGTTGAAATCAATGACAACCAACCTTAATCAACAATCTCCCCTTTTGGCATCGATGGCAACAATCTGATGCAATACTGAAATCATATCACTCATGCTCCCCTTGGAACCATGCATCTGTCCTTTGCATCTCTGTGACTAATGCTCCCCCTGGAACTGTTGAGATTCAACAGGAAGATCTTAGTGAAAATTATGCACCTACACTAGGATGGAGCCTCAGGCTATTTTTAGGTGGAAGACTATTTTTAGATGATGAGAAAATTCTATTTATAGATGATGTCTATTTATAGATGGTGAGCAAATTCTATTTATAGATGTATGTCGACTATTATTATCCGTTAATAATAGTTGGACAATAAATATTAGTCTATTATCAATGAGCACTTGGAAATAGTTAACTGAAGTTGCAAATCAGTTAGCTATAGGAAATTCGAGTTCAAAGGTTGACTGGTGGGACATGCAAGTCAAATTAGTTGTAACTGAGTGATTCAAAATTGTAACAGAGTTGGACGTGTAGTTATGTGAGTTGTAAAGTAGTTTAACTCAGTTAAGTGAGTTAAGATTAGTTGTACTAGTTGTAACTGAACTTACACTAGTGAGATATCGGTGAATTAATTATTAATTAATTCACAATCAGTGATCTCACATGCAACTGAAGATTTACCACTGTTAACTACATGCATGTCAGATCCAGTGGAGACCCAATTGAGATAACAGGTGGAAGGGATAGTTTGACTATCATTTGTGACATTAGTGAGTGCACTCATGAAACCACACACACATTGGATGTGCCCATGAGGAATGCGTAGCCTAGGCAAGACAAATTCATTCATTGCAGGGATTTCCATTAGCAAGGATTGCGCAGAGGAGGTAGTATGTCTGGAAGTAGTAAATTGGCAAATGAATTTGTCAATTTTTGTATGACAGTGTGAGACGATTGTATATTGTACTGAGAGATATTGGATTAGAGTTTTGTATGATATTGTTTCATGATCCATGATATATACATAATATATGATAGTGGGGTTTTTAGCTTTATGCTTTCTCGTTAAAACATCTGTGTTATGTGTGATTGATCTTTCTTCTTGATATTGCAATTGGCGATTGTGTTTTAAATTCCACAAGAATGTTTGTAGAAGCAATTATGTATTTAACAGTGGCATATAATTTTTAGATCAGAAGAATCCAGGAAATACATAATTTGTATTAAAATTTCAACATGGTATCAGAGCACAAGAAATTGCAGAAGTTGAGTTTGTGATTGGATAGAATTCAAATTTGCAGAAAGAATTTCTTGGTGCTACAACCGATTCAAGATCGAAATGGATTTCAATGGATTGAGGTTAGAGTATACACTCGAGGGCAGCTCGAACTACATTTCTTGGAAGGACATGATGGAGGCAGTACTCGAAGACAATGGCTTGAAGGAATTCATTGACAAAGATGTTCCTAAGCCATATACTGCACACACTGCAAATATTGATGCATGGAAAAAGAAAGTGGCAAAGGTGAGAAGGATCCTATTGGAGGAAGTACAAGACCACATTGTCTCAAACCTCCATGGGAAAGCCACACCATATGCAATGTGGAAGACTTTGACAGATCTATTCCAAAACAACATCGACCATAGGAAATTGGCACTCAAAGATAAACTCAAGAAGATAAAGATGGAGAAGGGCGAATCCATTCCAAAATATATCATGAAGTTTGTCCAATGTCGGGATGAGCTGGGGAGTGTGGGAATAACATTCGTTGATGATGATTTGGTGAGCTTGGCCCTCCTAGGACTTCCCAAGAAATGGCACAGTTATTAAGACTCTGTCAATGGAAGGGAAAAATTGCTAGATTGGGAATGACTATGGTCGGATCTAGTGCAGGAGGAGTTCAGGTGGAACACCAGAGATGGCTCTTCATCAAAGAATGATGATGAAGAGGATTGTTCTTTGGATTCTAAGGCAAGGAAAGGGAAGGGGGAAAGAGAAGGGGAAGAAATTTCGTTCAAAATCCGAGTCTAAAGGAAAGAAGTTGGATTTGTCCAGAGTGAATTTTTTTCACTGTCACGAACATGGGCATCTCGCTACTAATTGTCCGCAGAAGAAGAAGAACAAGAAGGTTGTTGGAGCTGCAGCTGGTGAGGCCCTTGCCTCACAATTTTAACTTGACTTCTCCTTGATCACATGCATGGCGTCAAGTGCATTGGGACCGGTGTGGTATTTGGATAGTGGCGCTTCCTTCCACATGACGTGAGATAAGGAGCTTTTCAGTGACTTAGAGGAGAGAGATCTCAAAATGCATATAGAGGTGGGCGATGATGGACGATACAATGTGAATGGAATTGGCACCATTATCTTTCAGAGGGAGTCAAGTAAACCATTTCAATTGAAATATGTTATGCATGTTCCAGGTCTGAAGAAAAACTTGGTCTTAGTCGCAATGTTGGAGGATAGAGGCTATGACATTGTTTTCAGAAATGGAAAATATTTCCTGCGACATAAAACAATGGGTCAAGTCAAGAAGATAGGGATTCAAGTTAAGAATCTCTACACGCTGGAGGTAGATGGCTGCGCTTCCATGATGGGCAAGGCATAAATATTTGTGAGCTGGGATGAGGCCGAATTATGGCACAGGCGATTGGGCCATCTTCATCATGGAGACTTAAAAATAATGCAAAAAATATCTACTGGAATTCCAATGGGAACACTTGCTCAGTTAGATTAGTGCAAGGGTTTCACCATGGGGAAGTATGTAAATTCCACCTTTCATGAAAAGGAGAACTGTGCCTCGATGATCCTAGAGAGAATTCACACAGACGTGTGTGGACCATTCCCGGTTGCTTCAAAAACAAAACATAAGTATTATGTTATTTTTGTTGATGACTTTTCTCGTAAATGCTAGATCTTCTTCATGCAAAAGAAGGATCAAACATTCTCAAAGTTTTGTGAGTTTAAAGCATTGGTGGAGAAAAAGTTGAGGAATCAAGTGAAGGCTCTGAGGAGAGATAATGGTGGAGAATACATCTCTAAATATTTCAAAGAATTCTACAGCAAAGAAGGAATTCGAAGAGAACTCATAGCGCCTCATAACCCACAACAAAATGGGGTCGTGGAGAGGAAGAACAAAATGATTGTGGGTGCAGCACGAGCAATGTTGCATGATCAGGGCCTACCAATGCATTTGTGGGAAGAAGCATGAAACATTGCGGTTTATGTGAAAAAGCGTTGTCCTCGTAGAGTACTTGGCATGAGTACACCTAAAGAAGCTTTCACTGGTAAGAAACCTGATGTTTCTCATTTTAATATTTTTGGCTCATATGTTTATGTGCATGTGACCAAGAATGCCAGGAAGAAGCTGGAGCCGACTGTTGAAGTTGGGATATTTGTGGGGTATACAGAAACACCCCATAATTATCATTTCTATTTGCCTAAAATTAATATGACTGTTATGCGACTGGATATAAAATTCGATGAGGGGAAATCCATGCGGTTGTCACTTGAGAGGGAGCTAGACTTGCATGCAGAGGAGGAATTGTTGGTTCCCAAAGATGAGTCTCAAGATGTGGATCAACCACATGAGGAGGTTCATGGAGTGAAGGAAGCCACTCATGCAGAGCCATCCATCAGAAATGGAAGAAAGAACACCGCGGAAGCTGATAGATTGAGACTAGACGCTGCACAAAATGTAGGAGCCCCTACTTCACAATGCAGACAGAGACAGTCTCCTGATCAATTTACTGAATAGATGGATCTCATGAGAAAATGTATTGTGACCAAACCATCTTCCTTTCAGGAATCAGTGTAGGATCCCACTTGGGTTGATGCAATGGTTGAGGAGTATGATTCCATTGTCAAAAATAGTGCATGGGAAATTGTCCCAAGACCGGTCGACAAATCAGTGGTAGGTTCGAGATGGATCTACAAGGGTAATATTTTAATCATTGTTCTTTATGTTGATGATTTAATACTGACTAGTGATGAGAAGCTAATAAACTCATGCAAGGAGGACCTTGCAAAGGAGTTCGAGATGAAGGATATGGACCTCCTTCATTATTTCCTTGGATTGGAAATATGGCAGCGAGATGGTGAACTTTTTGTGTCTCAAGGAAAGTATGCAAGGGAGATACTAGGTAAGTTTCACATGGAGGGCTGCAAACCCATGGACACTCCTCTTCCAGGAAACTGGAAGAAAGAGGATGCTACTATCTATCGACAGTTAGTGGGTTCGCTAATGTATCTAGTGAACACAAGACCAGACATTTGCTATGCAATTAACCAGCTGAGTCAAGCGATGTTTAAGCCTACCAAGCTCTTTGGAAGGCAGGTAAGCATGTCATGAGATACCTGAGGGGAACATATGAGTATGTCTTATGGTACAGACAGATGAATGAGGTGAAGTTGCATGGCTTCATAGATGCACATTGGGCGGGCAACCCAACAGACATAAATAACACATCAGGGGGGATCTTTAGTATCGGATCTACAACTGTTTCTTGGTACAACAGGAAATAGAGATCTGTGGCACTTAGTTCAGCAGAAGCGTAATACATGGCAGCGAGTCAAGCTGCATGTGAGGCTATCTAGATGAGAAAGATCTTGGTTAGTTAGTTTGGTTCTCATTTAGATTCGACACTGATTCATTGTGATAATCATAGTTGCATTAAACTCTCGATTAATCATGTGTTTCATGATCTAAGCATATAGATATCCAGTATCATCATATCGGATATTGTGTGCACTGGAAGATCATGTTGCTTCAGTACATTCCTACAGAAGATCAAGATGCAAAAATTCTGACGAAGGCACTCACCAGGAGAAAATTCTAATACCATAGAGACAGGATCAGGGTGAAGGATAATACCTTTCTTGTTGAGAGGGAGTGTTGAGATTCAACAAGAAGATCCTAGTGAAAATTATGCAACTACACTAGGATGGAGCCTCAGGCTATTTTTAGGTGGAAGTCTATTTTTAGATGATGAGAAAATTCTATTTATAGATGATGTCTATTTATAGATGGTGAGAAAATTCTATTTATAGATTTATGCCGACTATTATTATCCATTAATAATAGTTGGACAATAAATATTAGTCTATTCTAAATGAACACTTGGAAATAGTTAACTGAAGTGGAAAATTAGTTAGCTATATGAAATTTGAGTTCAAAGGTTGACTGGTGGGACATGCAAGTCGAATTAGTTGTAACTGAGTGATTCGAAGTTGTAACAGAGTTGGATGTGTAGTTATGTGAGTTGTAAAGTAGTTTAACTTAGTTAAGTGAGTTAAGCTCAGTTGTACTAGTTGTAACTGAACTTACACTAGTGAGAGATCGGTGAATTAATTATTAATTAATTCACAATCAGTGATCTTACATACAACTGAAGATTTACCACTGTTAACTACATCCGTGTCAGATCCAGTGGAGACCCAGTTGACATAACAGGTGAAAGGGACAATTTGACTATCATTTGTGACATTAGTGAGTGCACTCATGAAACCACACACACATTGGATGTGCCCATGAGGAATGTGCATCCTAGGCAAGACAAATTCATTCATTGCAGGGATTTCCATTAGCAGGGATTGCACAGAGGAGGCAGGTTGTCTGGAAGTAGTAAATTGGCACATGATTTTGTCAATTTTTGTATGACAGTGTGAGACGATTGTATATTGTACTGAGAGCTCTTGGATTAGAGTTTTGTATGATATTGTTTCATGATCCATGATATATACATAATATATTATAGTGGGGTTTTTAGCTTTATGTTTTCCCGGTAAAACATCTGTGTTATGTGTGATTGATCTTTCTTCTTGATATTGCAATTCGCGATCATGTTTTAAATTCCGCAAGAATATTTGTAGAAGCGATTATGTATTTAACAATGGCATATAATTTTTAGATCAGGAGAATCCAGATAATACATAATTTGTATTAAAATTTCTTCAGGAACCATGCCTCTATTCTCTACATCTGATTAATCCCTCCCCCTTTGTCATCAATGGCAAAGGTATCTTTCCATCTGGTGTTGCTCCCCCTAATTGAACTGTCCTCTTTATGGTGATTCCTCGTGTACATCTAAGACATATAAGATAAGCATTAAAAAACATTCATTTTGGAGTAGAAATAACTCCGAGTCTCTGGCAAAGATACTCAAAGGCTTCCCATGGAAGTGGTTTTGTAAAGATGTCTGCCACTTGTTCTTTTGTGCCCACATACTCAACTCTGATGTTCTTTTCTGCAACCCATTCCAATAGAAAGTGATACTTGATTGGAATGTGCTTCATCTTGGAGTGCATCACCGGGTTCTTTGAGATACTGATGGCGCTTGTATTATCACAATAGATTGGAATAGACTAATCATACTCAACCTATATATTTGTCAGGGATTGTTTCATCCAAAGAAGCCGTGTACAACATGTTGTTGCTGCAATATACTCTGCCTTGACTGTAGATAAAGATATTGATGATTGTTTCTTGCTTAGCCATGATACTAAACACTCACCCAAGTAGAACATTTCTCATGTCGGTCATCAATACAACCTACCCAATCTGCATCTGTGTAGGCAATAAATGATAGATCCTTTCCTTTTGGATACCATAATACAAACTCTTATGCTCATTTGAGATATCTGAAAATCCTCTTCATTGCTAATACATGTGATTCCTTTGGTGCTTCTTGAAATCATGCCACCTGTCCAACTACCTCTATTACATATGGTCTGAATGTTGTCACATATAGTAGGCTACCAATCATTGACCTGTATTTCCTCTGATCTGTAGACTTTGAATCATCATCTTTGCTCAATTTGCAACTGGTTTGTATGGGAGTGATAACTAGTTTGAAATCTTCCATTCCGAACCTCTTTAGCATTTCTCTGATATACTTGGTTTGAGAAATAAAAATTCCTTGGTTGCTTTAACATATCTGAAGTCCCAGAAAGAAGGATAGTTCTCCAAGTAATGAAATTTCAAATTCATTCTACATATCCTTTGCAAATTTGTGGCTTAACATGTCATCATCACTACCAAAAATAATATCATCAACATAAACTTCAATTAATAAAATATTACCTTGACTTACCTTGATGTAGAGGTTCTTGTCTACATTTCCTTTTCTAAACCCTGCCTGCTGTCGATATTTATCCAGTCTAGAGTACCGTGCTCTAGGAGCCTGTTTTAGACCATACAAGGCCTTCTTTAATTTACACACATAATCTGCGTTCTCTGACAACTAAAAACCCTTTGGTTGTTCAATGTAGACTTCTTCTTCAAGTTCCCCATTCAGAAAAGTTAATTTTACGTCCATCTGATACACTTTAATATTTTTGGAGCATGCATAAGCTAAAAGCAATCGGATTGCTTCCATTCTGGAAACTGGGGAAAATGTCTCTTCAAAGTCGATTCCTTCAACCCGTGCATATCCTTTACATACCAATCTAGATTTGTTCCTTGTAACTTGTCCATATTCATTCAATTTATTCCTATAAACCCACTTTGTGCCGATTACATTCTTATCCTTTGGTCTTGGAACCAATTCCCAAGTGTCATTTTTCTCTATTTGATCCAATTCTTCATCCATGGCCTTGTTCCAAAATTCATCCTTGATGGCCTCTTCAAAATAGGTTGGTTCAATCGTAGATGTGAGTGCTAGGTGCGTTTGTTCTGGTGAACAGATTTTTCTTCTAGTCTCAACTCTTGCATCTTTGTTTTCGATAATTTGATTTGAAGGATGATTCTTTTGTACTCGTCTGCTAGGTGTTTTTGGAGTCACTTGCTGAACTTGCTCTTCTGTTTCTGTTGGATCCTCTTCGTCTTCCCCTTCATTTTCATCTTTTGTTTATTCTTCATAAAGTTGTTCCATTGATTCATTTTCTTTTTCCTTTAATTCTTGTCTACCAGTTTAATCAATTGTTACGTTGATACTTTCCACCACTTTGTTCAATCTCTAGTTGTAACACTTGTATTCTTTTCTTGTACTGGAGTAACCAAAAAGTACTCCTTTGTCCACATGAGAGTCAAACATTCCCATTCTGCCATCTTCTCTTTTGATGTAGAATTTACTTCCAAAAACTCTGAAGTGCTTCACATTTGTTGGTCGTCCTTTCCATAGCTCGTAGGGAGTTTTGTCAGTGTTGTTTCTAAGCATTACTTTGTTTTGAATGTCATTCTTACATTTGTAACATTGTTATTCTGTTTCTCAAAGGTTGTCATTCTGCAATCTTTGGCCATGTGTCCAAAATTGTTACATTTGTAACATTCCACTTCAGTGCTTAAAGATTCAAACATGTTGTAACTTCTTCTCTGTGTTTCACTAGGCCTTCTTGGATAACCCCTTTGTGTATGATTTTCAAAATTGTTTGTGTTCCTGTTGTTAGCTCTGCAATTCACATATTTATGTCCAAAATTATTACATGCATAACATAAACCAAAAAAGATATTTTGATACCTGGGAGTTGAAGATCTTCTGAAAGGAGGTACTCTTAAGAATTCTTCTTCTTCCTGAGGCCTATCTATTGGTTGTTGATTCTGAAATCTTAATCTTCTCGGTGGAGGAGTGTCCCTATAATCTTCCTTGTAGATCTTCCTATCCCCCTTGATTGTTTATGCATAGATTTTTGGATATGTTTCTTGCTTTTTTGTTTTGGAACTTGATCCTTTTTATGTCTAATTGTATCCAAGTCCAGACTTGTCATGATGAGATTTTTTACTGCTGATAATGTCATCCAAAACTTTTGAGTTGTTCTGCATATTTTTCTTTTGAAGATCCTTTCTTAATGTGACAATCTTTGCTTCCAAATTTCCAATGATCTTGTATTTTTCTTCTAGCTATTCTTTGAGTCCTTATTCAATTCTTTTATCTTCTTCTATTTGAAACTTCAAATTTGTGATCATTTGTTCTAGTTCTTGAGTGCCTTCTTTCTTGCCTAATTTCGCTTGTAGTTTCTTGTTTTTCTTATTTTCTCTTCTGATAACTTCTATGGCACACATTAATTCCTCTCGGTAGTCAACTTCTGCCTCTTCAATTTCTTCTTCGACTTCTTCATATTCTTCTTCGGCTTCTTCATATTCTTCTCCAGAGTCTTCTACTGCCATGAATAGAATTCTTTCTGTCTCACTTTCACTGACTTCATATTCATCTGATGATGAGATGTCTTCTTTGGTGCATAATCTTTTCTTGAAGACTTTCTTTGTGGTTCTTTTGCCTTTATATGTTTGTTTTCCTTTTGAGTAACCTTCATTATTTCTCTTTTTCTTATGAGGACATTTGTTAGAAAAATGAACAATACCATCACAATTAAAACAAATTAAAGGAATCTTACCTCTATACCTATCGTCGATTCCCTTGTTTAGTCTTTTGACAAAGTTGGCCACTTCTTCATCATCTTCCAAGATGTCACTGATGCTGCTATGTTCTTCTTTTTGCTTTCCCTTTTGCTTTGACCTTTTGGATGATTTGAAGGTTGCTTCTTTTATATCTAGATTTTCATGTTCATTTCTCATTTCATATGCTGTGAAGATTCCATGTAATTCGTCCATGCTTATTGAGTTTAGATCTGATCTTTCTTCTAGTGCTGATATATTAGGGTCAAATCTCATAGAAAGAGATCTTACTACTTTTTGAACAATTACAGATTCTTTGATTTCTTCTCGCAATCCTATGATTGCATTTACTGTTTCATCAACTCGTAAAAAGTAAGTTGCAATATTCTTATCTTCCTTCATCTTAAGTTGTTCGAACTGACCTCTATAAGTTTGGAGCTTTGCTGCTTTGAATTTTGAATCTCCTTCATAAATATTTTGAATTTTGTCCCAAATATCTTTAGTGGATTTACAATGTGCAACTTGGGTGAATACTGTTTCACTAAGACCATTCAGAAGTGCATTTTTGTATTTGTTATTATTATGACCGAGTTTCACTGCTTTGTCATTTGTTGGCAGAACTGCTGGTGTTGTGTATCCATCTACAATTGATTTCTAAATTTCAAATACCTGTGCCTATATATATGTTTTCATCCTTATGCTTCAAAATGCATACTTATGTTCATTAAACTGTGGTATTCCATTTTTAGACAAGTTTTTTCTCTCCATGATCTACCTTTCAGTGGTTAAACTGATTTCTGAAGGTACCTTCTCTGATACCAATTGTTGGATTACTGAGAGGGGGGTTGAATCAATAATAGAGCAATGTAATCATTTTTAACCATATAATCCAAGTGTTAAATCAATGTAGCATTATCATCCAATAAATGCAAAGTAAATAAGAAATGAACAAATGAACAATCACACACTTACACAATACACCAGTTTTTTACATGGAAACCCAATGCGGGAGAAAACCACAGAATGATTTTCCTTATATGTCTTGAAGAATTACATTCATTGTAAGCACCAACTTCCTTTGTTTTCCAGCTACAATTTGAAGGAGGCTCCAACCCCCTTGTTTCTCAGACCACAACCTAAGGGAAGCTTCAACTCCCCTATTCGCTGGCTACAACCCCCTATGTTCTCCAGATACAACCGAAAGGTGGCTACAACCACCTGTATTTGCCCCATTCAATTGCCCTGATGTAGAAGTAGAATGATGGAACCACTGTCACACTATCACTGTGAGATATACCACTGTACAACTATATCAACCTGTACCACTGACCTATATTCAACCTGTACAACTACCCTATAATCAATCTGTACTTGAACTAAACATGTATCAACAAAAATACAACAGGTACGCGACCTGTAGTGTTGCAGCAGACGCCCTATCTGTTATGCAACCTACGTATGTACACGACCAAACTGTTATGCAACCCACGCATGTACGTGACCAAACTGTTATGCAACCTCCGTATACCTTCTGAGAACCAGGGTTTCCTTTCTCTTGAAAACTTCTAACCCTATGTAACTTCTTTCACATAGATTTGTAACATGTCACTGTATCCAGACTGTAACTGTACCCTATGCATGCATCCTCATATATAAAATTTACCCAAAGCATATATATCTCTCTCTAGTCATGTACCATATAGGTGTGTGTAATCATGAACAAGTATAATAACCCTCAAATGATCTAGTCATCAAACCCTTTTTGATATTCATCCTCTCAATACATCAACTACTTCACAGATACAAGCTCTCAACCATGTACAACAAAAACCCTTAGCCATATGCCAAGAGATATAAGATGTGCTTCAACAAGAAGTATCAATGATAAATATACCGACACTGTATTTCTATAGATCTGACTTTTGCAGAAGATCCCATGCAGCCACTAGTCTCTCTAGGGAGAATTCGCAAATCTCCATAACTATTTCTTATGCATACATAAAAATCCAACTATTCATAGAAATAATACATACCTTTTGAATCAATGGATAGATCTGATGTATCTGAGCATTGTAGACCTTCCAGGGAGCTTGATCTCAGAATTTAGAACCTATGCAACTTCATCTTGTCAAGTTTCATGGATTTACCAACATGTACGCACCCTATACACAGCCATCCCGCGTATGCCTCAATATGTACGCACCCTATACACAACCATCCCACGTACACCTCAGAAAATAGGGCTTTTTGTATTCGTTGTAATTCAGAGAATTTTTCCATCAACCCTTCATACTACCTCAGATTATTGCAACTTCATATGTATCAATGAGTGCTTGCAATAAGCCTCACAAAAAAAAATATATTCAATGTGTTCAAGTGTGTTTTAGTGAGAGAGCCTTGCCTCTTATTTATACTTTCATGTAGCATTACACTTTCCTTATTTTAGGGATTTCTCCATTTAAAATAATTTTTTTTCAAACACGTTGACTTTTAGGGGCTTCTATATGACTCATCAGGGTTCTCCAACTTCATATGGCCATAACTCTCTAACCGTGAGGATTTATGTGACGTTCCACATACCACTGGAAATGGCATGAAAAAAAATATCAATCTAGGATAGTTTCACTAACAAATTCACTTCCCTTCATCTCATTATTCCACAATCAAGCATGGGTTCTCTAACCATACTTCTAGGATAACTCAATCCGCAAAGTGTCTTCCCATGAGGGATTTCACCATTAGGGGACCACTTTGGAGTTCATCCATTTGTACTTATTATCAACCATGACAAGACATTAATGAGTCATCTTTACATCAAACAAACTTTGGTCCATTACGCAAACCTTTGTCCTGCCAAAGTTTCTTCAAGGGTTGACATCAATGGCAACCAACCTTAATCAACACCATATGGGGACACGTGTCACATGAATTTGGTGTATTTTGAACCCCAACATGTCCATTTTTGAGTGACACATGGCACACATACCATGGGTTCACGTCACCATAGGTGACATCAACATGCCATGTTATCTCCAAGATTATGGCCTCTAGGAATGTACAACTTCTTCTACCAACAAAAGTGTCAAAGGCCAAAGTAGAAAAATCACATGGTCCATTGATCTAAGACCCTCCATGATTTCTCATGATCGTCAGATTAAGCAGTGGAAGGATAAGGTAAGCAATTCAACATGTATAACTCTGGGGGATATGAAAAACTTGAGAGTTATAATATCCCAGAGTGTCAGAGTGTTGAAGTCCCAAAATAAATAAGGATCATCCATCTCAACACTTGATTAAGTCATGATCGTTGATTTCGTTGAAACCTCCAGATGAGTCAGGATCGTCCATTCAACAGGAGATTAAATCTCAACAGTTCGATCTATGAGTGAAGATAATGTATGTGTTTCAGTGAAGTTTACTCCGAGAGAGTTGGAATATTGAAATGGGAGAATATCCCGAAGGCCGAAGTCCAAAGGAATTGGTTCTAACGTTAAATGGGTTGATTAGAGGCACGAAGGGCATAGAAGTAAACAAACCCACTGAAATTTTAGAACGAGGTATTATGTAGAAGAATAAGGGAAAGACGCTAGGAGCAACACTTAACATGGATAATCCCGTGGTTTTGAGCCTGCGGTCACAAGGAAAGTGGATTGAAGGGAGCGCCTATGCATAATTTGAATTATGTACCAATTTAAAGGGCCTATGGAATAGTTTGACAAGATTGGCACACAACCATTCCATTGTTGCTACAAGATCATGTTTGCACATGAATGTATAAAATAAAAAGGATTTGAAGTCTTTAAGTTAAATAAACTATTATCAACGTTATTGTTAAAAATTAAATGAAGAGGTGCAATGGTTCATTTTCAAAAGACACAATGGTTCAATCTTATACCTACTGAAATACTATATAAACCATAAATTGTGGCAAGAATAAAAGTGTCTCTGTGGTCTACATTAGAAGATCAGAAGCAAGTGCAGAGTCCAAGGAAGAAAGAAAAAGATACTTATGAAGTGAGGGTAAAAGGGAGGAGCAAGGAAGTATGAGTATACTTTTATAATTAAAGTTTAAAAACAGGGAGTTGGTGTTTCCTAGGGTTGGTGCCCTAAAAAAAGGGAGTTGGTGCTTCCTAGGGTTGGTGCCCAAAAACAAGGGAGTTGGTGCTTCCTAGGGTTGGATCCCTAAAACAAGAGATTTGGTGCTTCCTAGGGTTGGTTCCCTAAAGCAAGGGAGTTAATGCTTCGTAGGGTTGGTGCCCTAAAACAGGGGGATTGTTGTCTTCTAAAGTTGGTTCTCTAAATCAATATTTATATAAAACATGTAATTTGTATTTAAGTTTATACTTATTGATGTTATTTACTGAAGTTTTGTGTTGATCAATAAAGTTAATAAATAATTATTTAAAAGTGATAAAATTTATCAATGATGATTCACCCCCCACTCTAATGTATTTAACTACATTCCAAAAAAATCCCCATGTAAAGCCCTAGATATTGACTTGTTATATTTCTATTGTTATATTAGTATTGTTGGCTAGAACCTTTAATTGTAATTGTACCCTTTCATTCTTCTCTCTTTATCAAGGAATGTAGATACTTCTCTCTCTCTATGCTATTTTGGTTGTTTGTTGCATAACACTTTGATACCATGTTAACATTCATTGAGTTTCCTCAGGCACACAATTTTATTAATCAGTAAAATGAAAATTACATAATAGGTGAAAGAGATAGTGTATATATAACCTTTGTAGCTCATCTCAACATGACATGTGTCCTTGAAAAACAATTCAAGGATAATGACTACGATAAACATGTGATAAGGACAATCTATCTCCTAGGAAATATTATCTTCTAGAATAACTTTATTTATTATTATTCTAGGAAAATACTTGTCTAAATAAACTTTAGGATTATTAGGCTAACAATCTCAACACAAATTCAAACATTCATCAAAATTCCCAACTTATATGCTTAATATACGACTTTAAGTATTTTCCCAAGGTATTCCCAATATCTCAAAAATTGATACATGTCAAAGATGGAATGGAAGATTTGGGAGGTGAACTCAAATTGGAATTTTGATGATATTCATAGTGGATGGGTTAGAATATAGGAACTAAGGGGTAACAGAGAGACCCTCTCTGCCCTAAAACTAGGGGCCCTCCTCAAGAAATTTTTTATTATCATAATGATGTGAACTAAACAATAAAGAACCCTTTGGAACAAAAATATACCTCTTGTTTCAGTTCAAATAGATCTGTTGATACAAATTTGACGTGGGAGGGAAAAAACCATTAAAACAATGAATTACTATATATGATTTATAAAAAGAGGAACTTGATGACCTCTGACTCTATAATCTTCAAGATTGGTAGCAATTCAAATTTATCCACTATATGTGAACTAGGTGTAGGGGGATTCATATCTACTTGAGTAGAGGGATTTTTTTGGATCACATCCTTGAATGAAACCAACATTAAAATAGAGGTACTTTGGGGTCAACCGCTTCCGCAGGCAAGTGCAATACCAAAATGAGAGATGAATCCTTAAAAATGTTGTATTTAGACAACAAAGATTGGTCCTCAAGTTGTTTACCATCGGCAAAAAGTATTTGTTGAGCCACAAGAATCCCTTATAAGAACTCCAATTTGTGCTTTATATCAACCTAATAATTGACAACATTCACTCACAACATTAAGGTTTTCCCAAGGAGGGACTTGACCACTATTAATCTAGAATTTTATTTTGATAATATCAAATATATCTCAAAATAAATCCACCACAAAATTGTTAGCAGTCACATAATTTTTGTAAAACACTTGTCAAGAAAGAAATTATGAAAACACTTGTTGATCACACATTTCGTCAAATACTTCGCATGCATCCACAGTTAACTTGGGTTCCAAGTTGAGGTACCAACACGGTGCTAAATTTTCTTGCAAAAAGACCATAGGATTCTTCCTCTTCTTGTCAAGATTCTCTTACCTGGCCTCTTTACATGGAGTCTTAGCTGAAAGCCCAATCCACCTTGCAGTGTTTGCATAGGGGTCAAGCTTCAATAGTGCACCTAGAATCATGAGTTGATTATCCGTCAGAGTCAAATGATTACACTTAGTCTCCAAGGGTATCACAATATATTGAAACTCGTACATACGAATATTCCTCACCAAAACATAGTTCACCATCTTGGTCTTTGGTTGCATGTAACCCTTCTAATGAGGACTCAACTAGTCCGAAGTCGAGCGACTTGGGGACCCCCCACCTTAAATTTTTTAATCAAGTCTCATTAGATACACTATGCTCTCCCCTAACTTTATTTTGTTTCATTTAATTGATGATTATTTGTTGATGGTAGGAGTTACATTGATAGGATGTGTTTTTTTTCTTCTTTATTTTATAATGCAATCATGATAGTTTACTGCAGTTGTATTATCAAGTTGATTTTCCTCGCAAGTTCATTTGTTACAAATTCATCACATCACATGTATCCTAGTCTTTTCTCTTGTTCCTCTTGGATTTGATTGGCTCTGACCCATTTAAAAAGTGTTATGAAGGTTTTTCTAGGGTCATTGAATTTGTTTTGCATCATGGGAAGACTTAGAACCCAGTTTCGAGTAGAATTGAGAATTTTTCCAAGTGTTGGGTACTAGGTGATCTACACATCAATAGACCATTTTACCAAGTTAAAATAAATCTAGTCCTATATGTTTTTGGGGACTACAAACTCAACACTACTGACAGATTATGGTTACGAGTCATATAGGTATGAAAACAAGTAGTTATGGTTTCCCATTACCAAGACAATTTAAGTTTTACGGGATATAAAAGTTATAAAGATATCTTTAAGGGGGTCATGTGACCATTCATTGCAAATCCACACCTATCCTCTACCCTCTCCAAAAAGAGGTTCTTCAATCGGAGGTCATGTTAAATATTTACAAGTATGTAAAACTAGGTAATAGGGGTCCCACCAATGTTTGTGTTTAATAATGTTTTATTTCTCAAAAGATTAGTGTTTCATTTAAATGCTAATCCCTCATCGTTATAAATTTGTATGGCTGCACTCTTTTTCAAATACCTTCTTTACCTTCATTCTTTCAAATTTCAAACATCACCAATGAAATCATTTATCCCATCTTAAATGATCCTTTTGAATATGTTAATAACCTCACCCTATGAACTCATCAATCTTTTTTGGATTTCGATATTATAAATCCTAAAAAGGGCTTCATGATTTCATTGGGCCCCTTTTGAAATTTGAAAAATTAAGAATTTAGAAAAGGAAAAATGTCTGATGGCACTACCACTTGGGGATCCATACCTTTTAGTGTATCTAGGGTGTTAACAAACAAGAGAGTAGACATTGTTTCCACACATACACAAAAAAAAAACTATGATGAGTGTTCTATTAATATCAAATAATGTTACATATTTATTCATCAAGATTTGCATTAATATAGACACACTATCTTAGCACACTAACAACCTATTGACATAATATCTCAACCACATGCCAAAATAGGAGCCAACTAGTTGGAGAGAATATCTCATATCCAACTAGATTTAATGATCTCCTAAAACTTAGAAGTAAACTATTCATGTAGATACATACTCTACCTCACAAGGAGCAATGCCAACCACAACATTCTCATATGATCAAGTGTCACACATTAATCTATAAGATAAGTAGGAGTTAATGATGCCAATACTCTACCTTAACAAGTACTTGTCTTAATCTCTGTTGGGTTAGGTCTTCATCAACATATTTCACCGATCCAATGCATCAAATGCTCCATCATGAATTGAGGAACCTCCTGATCAACAATGTCTATATCTAGTCCAACCTAGAAATTTCATCTCTTACTTCGATATGTAGACATCATCAAATTTCAACCTCTATATAAATGAACAACCATCCACTAGAATACATGGGTACCTAATCACTACAACTATCGATCTAGTAGGATTTCCTTCATGTACATGGTCCATTCAAATTCTTGATGAGATGCCCCTAAATGTACAAAAAAAAATTGGTTTATAGGCACCTCCCATAGTATACAACCAACATGATTTATTCATAGAGAATTCAATTGACACACATCCCACTCCTCCAAGTGTTTAACAACTCCATAACAAAGGTTATGCACATTTATGACCAAGTTATCCAAATCATCAAGGACACATGGAAAAGGGGTGTGCATGCTTATCCAATGCTTACGACAATATGTCCTTTACATGATACATACATAGACACAAATATATACTATTAACATACTCCATCTCATGGAGGCACTAGGTACAAGTCTTTACAATATCACCTAGGTACCATACAATACTTCTCCTAAGTACCAACTCTAGGAAAGACACAAGCTCAAAATATTCAAATATCAATACATAGGATCTACACATCATAGAATTGTTACAAACACAAGGCATGATTAACAATTCCATATGGTCATTTCTTTTATTAAACAAAACACATAAAATTTAATTTTTTTGTCCATCACCATTTAATATCAACTGCTACTAGAAGCAATATTATTAGCATCCTTTGGACCAAACTCCAAAAGAACTCTTCATTGCATCTAGAACAATATCATTATCTTCCTTGCTACAATCTCATCATTCCAACTCAAAATTAAATATTCCATCATCACTTGGATTCTCCATGAGAACAATGAAACTTCATTGTATCTTCAATTTCCATGATAACCAACCAATGATTATTCACCCAAGAAACTCACTTCCATATTTGAATCAAAGTGTACATGCTCCTCCATTCACTTATAGAACTGTCATCTCAAACAACATACTAGCTAGGAACAAACTGTACCTTTGCATCAGACAATGGTACCACATAGATTGATTAGGAACCTATTATACTCAAGGGAATAACATCAACCTCATTGTAAAGATTGAGAAACTTGCCATCCTATGAACATATTTCCATCTACCAAGACACCTAGGTACCCAACCATGGTGCTCACCAGTTCTCTAGGAAAATAATCTAGATATAGGATGTATCCAAGTCAATCTTATAGTCTATGCACCTATCAAGTTGAGGCCTTATGGCCCCACATTCATTAAAAAATATTTTCTCGAGGAATAATTAGAGGATACAAATCATCTTATTGTAGTTTTGTTTCAGCTACAATACACCTTATCAGTCACACTGAGGAATGAATTTTACATTACAAAGTTACCATGTAGGGATACAACATATCCACAAGAGATAATGATACAATGATACATATGACACAAAATACCATATACCTCCTTGTTCCTTTGCATTGATTCACATATTTGGAATCTACATTTGCATCTTCAAACTCTACATCTCCATCCTCATTGTCCAATCTTTGACTTGGATTTCCATATTCACCTTTTAATTTTTAGACTAAATGATTCTAAGAAAACCACTACACTTGTATATTGAGTTAGCTAAGTTGAATACAATATCTTGTTGGGGTTTGCAGAAAAGTATGTGATATATCTATTGATGCAAGATCTAAATATCAATGTAACCAATAAGTTGAGAGATCAACTGGGCATCACGGTTTGGCACAAATATGAGAAGAGGTTATTCTGGGGATGACAATTTGACCTGGTTAAGGGAAAAAGGGCCCTTTTTCTCACTCTGAATATTTTCCAATATTTGTATTCTTTGTGTTTAAGTTGCATTGATTTGGTGGGTTTCTCATAGAGTAAATTATGGGCATGTGCATTGTAATTATATGCTTTAACCAATTGATTCATAAAATCTATCAACTCCCTTAAGACTCCCCTATCATTTCACTCTTCCCTTCTTCTACTGGAAACACATGGTAGCGATGGCTAGAAATTTGAATTAATTACTCTCAACAAACTGAGCATGGAATATTTTAGTTTGCAGAAAACATTGGTGGCATTACTTTATATGGTTGGTTAAGGAAGAATCCTTGTTTGAAATAATGCACAACCTCCCATGCATTATGCTTGCACTCTATATTGAGCCAGTTTAGTAATATTCTTCACTATATTTGCTACTTATGTTCATTAGATGCAAATTGTGCAGTGTATCCATGCTTATTATAGAGGATATGTATTAACTTCTTTGATTTGGTGGTTCACTATATGCATAGTTTTATATTCTTTGCATGATGAAATATATGGTCTTTTGTCAACTATTGCAATTCTTATGAGATATTTGGAGAACTATTGGATTCAAATTTGTTAATATTTGTGTGTGTGTGTGTGTGTGCCTCGAAGATATTATATATTGCTTTAGAGACTCAATAGATGGAACTTTTCAAGGAATAAATAGAGATTCTGCAGACAACTTTTAGTTGACATATCCAAATAACATTAATTAAGAATGAAGCCACATCTGTTTGTTGGAGTATGTGGAATTAACTAAACAATATTTTTGTAAGGGTTAAAGGAAAGGTTAAATGGTAACGTTAAATTAAATTCAATCTTAATCATTACAGAGTGTGTTGAAATATTATTTGGTTGAGTCTGCTTCGAGGACGTTGCCTCTTGAAGAGGGGAAGAAAATAATCTTAAATTAATGATTATGTTTTTAAAGGAAGAAGTTCCTTATTTCCATCTTTCTACTTGAAACTTGAGAAATTATTGCATATATGTCAATAGTTATTAAGAAAAACATGATCGTTCCTCGTTTTACATTTTGGCTTATGTACGTAATGGTAAAGGGTTGGATTTAGTTGCATGTGAATGTTTAAATGGTGGAACTTGCTAGAAAAATTATTTACATGATTGTGTGACTTTATGCCTCAACACATAAACTAATTAAATTCTCATGTGTCATGTGCCTTAATTTTAACTTTGCAATCTTTCGGGAGATTCTCACCTGATTGAAAATCATTAAAAGAGGATTTAGAGGCATTTGAGCATTACTTTAGAAGGCTATTGGAAAAATTTGAGTTGGCCTTGATGATTTAAGTCTTACTATTCATGTCATTAATAGCTTGTTGTGGATGCTCACTAAGAATACTTTCCTTGATTGTGGTGGATTTAGTTGATTAGGGATTACTTGAAGGTTAAAAGTGCATTAAGACAAGGAAATTGTAAGAAAAAATTAGCATATTGATAGGGTGATTACACATACCCC
>ML817193.1:122447-145210 GCA_009831015.1 Picea engelmannii | reverse complement strand
AAAATTAATTAATTAAAAAAAACTAATCTAGACTCGACGGAATTCCGCAAAACTTTCTAAGATGTCTTACATGGTCATTTACATCATCCCTAAACAATAGTTACCAGAAGATGAGCCCATTAGAACGCCATCCACCACTTTAGAGGAATTATTGCAAGTGCGAGGGAAAAACTCATGGGAAATCAATAAGGCTGAAAAGCCCAATTGATAACCTGAGGATAAAAAACCCTCGGTGAAAGGAACTCTTCCAATGAACCAATCCCGAGGTAACTGACCTAACTATGAGCCATGCAGACCTATTACATTATTGACCCACGTAAGGGTGCGGAAATTCCGTTTACAAAAAGGAGTGTTGGGGCCAAAAATGCCTTGTAGAACCAAATAGTCTTCGACAAATGAGCATCTGATGATGCATCTCTTCATGGCACATGGAGTTGACCCCGTAGTTGGAGAGGCGGTCAACGGGGTTTAATGTTTTTTGTTTTTTTTTTGCCCTAGGTCCATTCCCATAGCACTCAGCAAACATGCCTAGAGCCTTGGATCCACTGTGGGAGTATGGTGACCCTGAAGAAGGAACAAACCGAAATTATTTATATTGCAAATTATGTAGGGCACATATGACAGGAGTATACAGGTTGAAATACCATTTGGCCAAAATTTTGGGGCATGATGTTGGGCCTTGTTCAAACGTGAGCCCAGAGATTATGAGAGTTGCCCATGGTTCAATTAATACAAAGGAAAGAAAGAAGGAAGAGTCAGCTGCAAAAAAAGTTGAACTTGCAGCTTTTACGATATATCAAAGTTCACCAAGGATATCTGCCAATGCCACTGAGGGTAGTGGGAGGGGCTCCACAGCCGCAGATTCACCTGTTGGCAAGATCCCATCTTACTGTGTTCCAAGAACTGGACCTGGAGCACAACCATCAATTAAATCAATGGTTAAAAAAAGGGAGCAGCAAGAAGCAAGCAGGTTAATGGGGAGGTGTCTTTTCTGGAGTGACTTACCTCTCACCATCACCAGAAACAACCCATTTTGAAAGCCGATGTGTGATTCCATTGCAGTTGTTGGCTCGAGGTTTAAAGCCCCTTCATATGAAGAGTTGCGGGGGCCTATTCTTAGAGCAGAGAAGAAGGACATCAATGCCAGGTTGGGGGAGTTCAAGGAATCATGGGAAAGCTCTGGGTGCACAGCGATGTCTAATGGATGGACAGATGGGAAGAGTAGGACCCTTCTCAATTTCTTGGTACATTATCCTAAAGGTTCCATGTTCATAAAATCAATTGATGCATCCACACATGTGAAAGCTGCAGCATTATTATGTGAGTTGTTGCATGGGTTCATCGAGGAGATTGGTGCACACCATGTGGTGCAAATCGTGACAGATAATGAAGCTAATTATGTGGTTGTTGATAGGATGCTTATGGAGAGGCATGGCACAGTGTTTTGGACTCCATGCGCTGCACATTGCATTGATTTGATGCTTGAGGATGCAGAGAAAATTCCCTTCATCAAGGAGGTGATTGATCAGGCGAAGAGCATCCCTAAGTTCATATATAACCATGGTTTTGTTCTCAACCTCATGAGGACACACACCAAAGATAGGGAGTTGTGACGTTTGGCAATCACACGTTTTGCAACACACTTCCTCACCCTCCAGTCTTTGCTTCAATGTCAGTATGAGTTGAAGCAAATGTTTGTTTATGGTGAGTGGCGTGATTGCAGATATAGCAGGCGAGTGGATGGTAGAGCCATTGTTAGATTGGTGTACAGTGACTCCTTTTGGGAAGGAGTAGAAGAAGTTTGCTCCGTTGTTGAACCTTTGGTAAAGGTTCTAAGATTGGTTGATGGCAATAAGCCCGTAATGGGCTATTTGTATGAGGCCATGGATAAGGCCAAAGAATCTATCCGAGCTTATTATGAGCGAAAGGGTACCCCTGGGTACAACAAACAGATGATGATATGGGATTTGATTGATAGTCGATGGACCGAAATGCTCCATCGACCCATTCATGCAGCAGCACTTTTCCTCAACCCTGCATTTTCCTACAAATGCAACTTTGACTTTGATGACAAGGTGATGGATGGTACCCCTGGGTACAACAAACAGATGATGATATGGGATTTGATTGATAGTCGGTGGACCGGAATGCTCCATCGACCCATTCATGCAACAGCACTTTTCCTCAACCCTGCATTTTCCTACAAATGCAACTTTGACTTTGATGACGAGGTGATGGATGGCCTCTTTACTTGTCTTCGGAGGATGGTACATGATGCTAGCATTCACGATCAAATAAATCGCGAGATAGAGATGTATAGAGAATGTGCTGGATTATTTGGCTTTGAAGATGCAGTCAGGCTAAGTACCCGTTTGATGCCACGTAAGTCATTAGATTTATAAAATTCAATTATGTATTTTAAATTTCAAAATTTAAATTTTTATTTGAAAGTTGATTATGTCCATTGTTTAAAACTTTAATGTTTTCTTTCTTTCTTATTTATTGCAGAAGTTTGGTGGAGGAACTATGGCACAAAAGCACCAAATTTACGAAAATCTGCAATTAGAATACTCAGTCAAACCTGTAGCTCTTCAGGTTGTGAGCGCAATTGCAATATTTTTTACAAAATACACTCCAAAAGACGCAATAGGTTAGAAGTTAGAACTTTAACAAAGCAATTAGTCAATTACATTTATTGTAATTTAAATTTATAACCCTCAACACTCATCAAGTCTTTTATGACCCTCTTACAGGTTGGCATTTCCATGTCTTAATGACTTGGTGTACGTCCACTACAATCTCCGGCTTTGGATGAGGCAGATAGAGAAAGAGCCAGAGGTGGATGCCATTTCTTTGGACAATACTGATATATTGTCTAAGTGGAGGGTGCAGATTGAGGTGCCTCTCTTGGATGAGGCACCTGCATGGTTAGAGGAAGGGAACCAGGAGCAACAGCACCAGCAGGAGGATGAGGACGAGGAGGACGAGCAGGAGGAGGAGGAGGAGGAGATTCATCCATACACCATGGAGGATAATGAGCTAGTTGAAAGTGGAACACCACTTTCTACACATATTGGTGTAGCTAGTCCTCCATCCAGTATTGTTGTCCAACCAGGACCTTCTGCCTCTAGTTCAAGGACTAGCAAACAACCCCTGATTTTTTCCCGTAAAAGGGGGAGAGGGCATTGATAATTTGATATAATATAGCTAGTTGCTAGTTTTGGGACATATACATTTACATATGTGATCATTGATGTCATTTTGTATTGGTTTCAAACTTTCAGTAATGACTTTGATGTATCAGTTTTTGTTTGGCATCCACTATATAATATATATCAATTCTTTCTCCATATTTATGTGCATATCTGTTTATATGATGTTGTTTTTGCTTTATATATTGAAAAAGGTTTAAAATTTTGAAAACAAATGAATAAATTATGTATTTTTTAATGTTTGTCGAGGTTTTCCGATTTTTTCATCGATTTTTTCCGAGGCGATGTTTTCAGGATTGTTATCCCTAGTTTAGGGATAACTACGGAGATTATATCTCGAGGCCCACAGGTTAGCAGCAACAACAGCAGCATCCATCACCTCGACCTGGTCTTGTAGCAGAAGTGGATCTTGCTCCATGAGTTAATGAGTCCGGGTATCATGGTATGTGTCACTCTGATCCTCAAAACCTTTAAATATGTGCATTTGATTCTTTTTGTTTCTAACGGGTGCTTGGATCTTATGCCTATCCACTTGACCATATCTAGGGGGGAATGGCAAGATGACCTAGTAAGCTTGTGCCCATAGGTTTTGAGTTTCCACTAGGGGGATTCATGAGAAGCCATCGTCCGCTCCTACCATACTTACCACTTTCCATCTTTCTCCCGCTCATCCATCCCATTACAATGGTCCGGGCATTGGGTTGCCCAAATATTTAAGGATTGTACCTTACCTTGTGGGAAGAAGGGGCTAAAGGCCCAGAGGCTAAAAGTAGCTGGCAAAAGATAAAAGCCAAGAATGAAACCTTGAGATGCTTCGCCCAAGGATCCCCGAGAAAGCAGTAAAAAGCTTCTCAGCAAGAAACAGAGGGACCCATAAAATAATAAAACAAGACCTGGTTAAAGGATAGGAGGTCTCATCACGAGCCAGCCTATTAGGTCCATGGGCATCTACCGGTATGACACTACTAGCAGTTGGTCAGTGTCTCTTGGTGACATAGCCAAGAGAAAGGGGGTCTCATCACGAGCCAGCCTTCTTATTTTCGTGAAATGTTTGTGGGTAACATTTCCACCACTAGTCACCACGCCAAGGCAGTGTCCCCTAGCCAGCTTCTTGAAGAAAAAGAAAAAAGAAAAAGACAAAAGGCATGAATGGGATTGGAAACATTTGTATCCATGACAGGTTCATCTCACCCTCTACAGAGGCACCCACATGTAAGCCATGCATTTCCCTATTATCACTGCACCCCTTGCCCAGACATCCCTTATCCACTTCACCCACTCACATGGCTTAGATTTGATCTCTCCCAGAAACACCCCACATCCAGTGAGCATTAACCCAATAGGACGCCCTGTCACTTCCTCCAAACTTGGATTGTAGATTAGTATAATGTCTTTGAGCACTTGTCCGGGTAAAAGGGGTTTTATGCACATGTTTAATAAACTTGATGATTATATGTGATTGACATTGCTATGATCCCTGTGACTTATGAGACCATGGAAGGCGTATTTGTTGATGTGCAGGACCATACCCGATGGACAGGTACCCTTATGGATAGGTACACATGGGGAGATGATTAGTTTGGACCTCCATAGGGCTGAAACCGCATCAGATGGATGTTGAGACCCCAGCAAGGGGCAGAGACAGATCAAAGGTTTTGCACCGAAGAAGAGGAGGATGTTCCACCAGAGGCATCTTAGCAGACCTGTACCCAGGGGGGTTGTGCCCTTTCCACTAGGATGTTGGCCTTGGAAGGCCCATGACATCACCCAGGACATCTTATGACGTCATCCAGCGTTGTGGAGGTTTTGGGAGGCAGTTATGTGCCAAGTGGCACGCATGACAGTTCTGGAGGCCCAAGGAGGCCTAACGTTTTGCTCCAGGAGGCCAACATTTCCCTAAAGGGGCCTAACAACACCCTAAAAGGACAAGACATCACCTTTTATGCTTGATTAGGGTTTTAATTATGACATTTAATGTAAAACAATATTTTGATGTATTTTTGGCCATGTCGGCCTTTTGTGACCTAAAAATAAAATTAAGGTCATTGCTACTGTATAAATAAAGAGCTAAAACTCTCTTTTTCACATCATCTTTCACTCAAACTTGTGGGAGGTCTGAAATTTGCAGCCCTCATTAGGGTTTTTGGCTGAAATACTAGTGCGCACTTGTTGAAGGAAGGCTTTTTATGGTGTAATTGGCATTTTTCTTGGTGGAAAGTCTATAACTAGGGTCTTGCATTGATGATACATGGTAAATGTGAGTGAATTTCTGCAATCCTTCTCTTACTTGAATGGTTGTGGTCTTTTACTTTGCATTTTGTTAATGAAATTGTTGGATTAAACCCTAGAGATCAAGCACTTGTTATAGTCCTTGTTCCAATTGCTATCTTCCTACTAGATTATGCCAAAGAGTCGTTTTCTCTGTTCAAGACATTGCTAGGGCCTTGCCATTGCAACACCCTACCAATTGTTCTTCATCCTAGCCGTTTTTACTTTGTCATTGAGCTAAAGAAGGAGGAAAACGTGCTAAGGCCTAGGGTTAGCTACACCTTAGTAAGTTGGTTTCCCCTAGGGTTGATGGTTGAAGCCTTGGCTTACCAACACTTCACCATCAAATTCCTCTTGTCTTTGGCCCTACTATTATCATATTTTTCCTTCAACTCTTGCTGCTACTTTTGMCTCCATTTTCCCTATGAATGCACTAGTCTTAGACCTCTTGCTTGAGTGCTTTGATCACAACCTTCAAAATCTTTGAACAACTACTAATACCTTCTAACCCTAGCTTAGATTGACTTGCTAACCCTATTGCTACTATCATCCATTTGAGTTATAGTCATACTTTGCAGCAATTAAAGCTTCTTTAAGCAATTGAAAGATTGGTTAATGCACAGTAGTCTTTGCTTCTAATGAATGTTGGTATTGTGACACTGATGATAAATTATTCTTTTTCATTTTGAAGCTTCTCTAAAGCATTTATTGTGAAGTAACGTATTGTGACTATTGCTACTATACATCTTTGCTTGCTTCATCAATATATTAGTCAATTGCTTTATTTGAGAAAGTCTCCAATTATATGAAGTATTAACCAGCAAGTGACCTTGCAAATATAGTTTCATGTTGCTTTGTTCCGGGCAGGTACATTTCTGGTTATTATTATCTTTATTGGTTGTTTAGCTGGACTTTCTGATCGGTGGTGACTTGTGAGAGGGAAACTTTTACTTAGCCTTAAACCTTTGCCTTCTCAAAACCCCAAGTCACCAGGGACGTCTCCCATGGGCCTACCACCCTAGATAGAAAGGGACATCTTATTGAGGTGACAGTGATAGGATAGTCTCTCGTTACGTCAGATTGTCTTCTTTTACCTTTCCCTTACATCCAAGTACAAACTACGCGATAACATTTTGGCACCGCTGCCAGGGAACACTAAGTCAATTCTCCTCAAAGATGACATTTTTTCGGTAAGCCTTTCCTCAAGAATCTTTATCTTACAAGCTTACCTGGCGACTCCACTAATGACGAAGCCAACTATGACTTCTCAATGGAACCCGAGAAACTTCAAACCATTGGACATGAGTAAAATCCCGGGATACCCTCGACGAATGCCCCCGAAGTACGAAAAGTGGCTCCCTAGATTCACTGGTAGTGATGGGGAAAGAGTCGACTATCACATGAGTGATTTTGGGGCTTTCTTTCAACTCCATCCTATCAATGATGACGCTGAAGATTTGGCAATGAAACTTTTCTCTGCCACTCTTTATGGAAATGCTAGGAGATGGTATGATGATCTCCTTGTTGCTAGCATCACATCTATGGATCAGTTAGAAGAAACCTTTCTCAGAAGGTGGGGTATGAAATTGGAAGATATCCAAACATTACTAAAAAGACTCGAATATGTAAAACAAACTGAGTAATGAGACTGTCAAGGATTTCCAGTTTAGGTTTGAGGATTTGCTATATCATGTTCCTAGCAACCATTGTCCTGAAGACAAGTATCTCGTTTATTTCTATACCAATGGATTCTTGGCTCATTTAGGGTTTCTCCTAAATAAAAAGGGCCCAAAAACACTCTACAAAGCTTATAACATGGCCGTACAAATCAAGGAAAACATCTTTTTGTCCAAGGGAGAACATATCTTCTCTCTAGGTACCAAAATTGATGACCCTGAAGGTACCCCAGTCACTCTTAGCTTGGAAAGATTAGTTTCCCCTGAAACCTTTACTGTTGATTTCCAAGAAGAAGGGGAACAAGTTATTGACCAACAAAATGCTAAGGGAAAATATCTTGATGAGGTTTTCCAACCCTATATGGAAGAGCAAGGGATTGTTTAAGGCACAGTTGAGGAGTCGGAACCCGAACAAGATGACGAAGTATCAACATGCCCTCCTCTATCTGATGAAGCCATCCACGAGCCTTTGTCCCCTGCACAAGAAGAAACAAACACAGTAAGTTACCCTTCTCTCCAAATTTTAATGATTCTCTACTTTATAATTTGGGAAATGAGGAGGAGATGGATGAGCCTTTGAATGTTTTGAATCTTTCATGTTATGATACAGATAGTGATATAGTTGATATTGATGAGTTCATACATGTTGGAAGACGCAAATGGGATGTAGTTGGTTATGATATGGACCCCATTTACGACATTAAGAATCATTTCCAAGTGTTGCCTTCATAGTTATCGCAACAAGTTACTTTTGATTTTGACCAGTGGCAACAAGGAGATGATATTTTTACCGATACTTTCCAAACACCCAAGGTTGACCTAGTCCCATGTTTTCCTGATGATTTTTGGTCTAACCTTGAGGTTTTTGATGAGTACTCCTCTAAGCATTTGGATTCTTTCCATGAAGAAGAATATCAACCACCGTTGTGCTCAGATTTTGGTAGGAGTATGAACAATGTTTGCCTGAAGAAGGATTCCTGTGACAGCTTTCTCCAGCCACCTCTAATTACTTTACCTTGTTGTGTCATTAAAGGTGTAGTTGGGAAATATGTCCTTTGTATTGAGTTTCCTCTAAGGAAAACCCTAAAGTTCAAGGGTAGGTTGAATACCTCAAGAAAAGGTCTGTCATCCCAACCTTTCAACCTTCCCTTAAGAATTTGTCAGTCATCTTCTAAATCATTGTCAATCCTTTCCCAGGCTTCAGATTATGAGGACGTCCTAGGTAGCCATCTTTCAGACCTTTTGAGTCAGTTTTATGAACCTTTGACTTTTCACGATCCCTTCCTGAAGTGGATTGAGCACTTTCCTCAGAGAATGAATTGGCATGATTTTATCCCTCCCACCCGCCTCCATGAGTTGGACTTTATGACTTCCGATGATACGATACATTCTCTAACACATGTTATTTTGTGCTTAACTTATCATTGTTTTGGTTTATGATGAAGCACAGAGGCAGGTATTGTGAGACATTGCTAGGATGGTTTCACTAGTCATTTGACTACACCTAGCATTCAGCCGACAGGTAAGTACATGTAAGTAGGCATTTGCATTCATTGTACATACCATTTACATTTCATGCTAGAATAGTTTGTTTTCACATTTGTATATATGTTTTCTTTCATTTTATATATATGAGTTGGGGGTGATATCACCACCCCAAATGATTGCTAATAGCTTTATGTTGAGATCAAGCAGGTTACAGGTTATGCCAGAGATGTTGAGGTTCTCATGCGCTCTACGGTGAGCACATGTCCCCGTGTTGGAGCCAGATGTTATCCCCAGTTTAGGGATAACTAAGGACATTATGTCTCGAGGCCCATAGGTCCTAGACATGGAGCACCAAGAGCCAGATCGACTTGAGCATGGCCCTGGAGGACCCATCTTTTTTCTTTCTTCAACGCCTCCACTTTGTCAGCAGCAAGAGCATCCATCACCTTAGCCTAGTCTTGTAGCAGAAGTGGATCTTGCTCCATGAGGTAATGAGTCCGGGTATCATGGTATGTGTCACTCTGATCCTCAAAACCTTTGAATATGTGCATTTGATTCTTTTTGTTTCTAACGGGTGCTTGGATCTTATGCCTATCCACTTGACCATATCTAGGGGGAATGACAGGATGCCCTAGTAAGTTTGTGCCCATAGGTTTGAGTTCCCACTGGGGGGATTCATGAGAAGCCATCGTCCGCTCCTACCATACTTACCACTTTCCATCTTTCTCCCGCTCATCCATCCCATTACACTGGTCCAGGCATTGGGTTGCCCAAATATTTAAGGGTTGTACCTTACCTTGTGGGAAGAAGGGGCTAAAGGCCCAGAGGCTAAAAGTAGTTGGCAAAAGATAAAATCCAAGAATGAAACCTCGAGATGCTTCACCCAGGGATCCCCGAGAAAGCAGTAAAAATCTTCTCGGCAAGAAACAGAGGGACCCATAAAATAATAAAATAAGACATGGTCAAAGGATAGGGGGTCTAATCACGAACCAACCTATTAGATCCATGGGCATCTAGCAGTATGACACTACTAGCAGTTGGTCACCACGCCAGGGTAGTGGCTCTTGGTGACATAGCCAAGAGAAAGGGGGTCTCATCACGAGCCAGCCTTCTCATTTCTGTGAAATGCTTGTGGGTAACATTGCCACCACTGGTCACCACACCAGGGCAGTGTCCCCTAGCCAGCTTCTTGAAGAAAAAGCAAAAAGAAAAAGACAAAAGGCATGAATGGGCTTGGAAACATTTGCATCCATGACAGGTGCAGCTCACCCTCTATAGAGGCACCCACAGGTAAGCCATGCATTTCCCTGTTATCACTGCACCCCTTGCCCAGACATCCCTTATCGACTTCACCCACTCACATGGCTTAGATTTGATCTCTCCCGGAAACACCCCACATCTAGTGAGCATTAGCCCAATAGGACGCCCTGTCACTTTCTCCAAACTTGGCTTCTAGATTAGTATAATATCTTTGAGCACTTGTCTGGGTAAAAGGGGTTTTATGCACATGTTTAATAAACTTGATGATTAGATGTGATTAACATTACTATGATCCATGTGACTTATGAGCCCATGGAGGGCATATTTGTTGATGTACAGGACCATACCCGATGGATAGGTACCCTTATGGACAGGTACACATGGGGAGATGATTAGTTCGGACCTCCATGGGGTTGAAAGCCCATCAGATGGATGTTGAGACCCCAGCAGGGGGCAGAGACAGATCAGAGGTTTTGCACAGGAGAAGAGGAGGAAGTTCCACCAGAGGCATCTTAGCAGACCTGTTCCCAGGGGGGTTGTGCCCTTTCCACTAGGGCGTTGGCCTTGGAAGGCCCATGACATCACCCAGGACATCTTATGACATCATCTAGCATTATGGAAGTTTTGGGAGGCAGTTATGTGCCAAGTGGCACGTGTGGTAGTTTCGAAGGCCCAAGGAGGCCTAACGTTTTGCTCCAGGAGGTCAACGTTGCCCTAAAGGGGCCTAACGACACCCTAAAAGGGCATGACGTCAACTTTTATGCTTGATTAGGGTTTTAATTATGACATTTAATGTAAAACAGTATTTTGATGTATTTTTGGCCATGTCGGCCTTTTGTGACCTAAAAATAAAATTAAGGTTATTGCTACTGTATAAATAGAGAGCTAAAACTCTCTTTTCCACATCATATTTCACTCACACTTGTGGGAGGTCTGAAATTTGCGGCCCTCATTAGGGTTTTTGGCTGAAATACTAGTGCGCACTTGTTGAAGGCTTTTTATGGTGTAATTGGCATTTTTCTTGGTGAAAGTCAATAACTAGGGTCTTGCATTGATGATACATGGTAAATGTGAGTGAATTTATGCAATCCTTCTCTTACTTGAATGGTTATGGTCTTTTACTTTGCATTTTGTTAATGAAATTGTTGGATTAAACCCTAGAGATCAAGCACTTGTTATAGTCCTTGTTCCAATTGCTATCTTCCTACTAGATTATGCCAAGGAGTCGTTTTCTCTGTTCAAGACATTGCTAGGGCCTTACCATTGCAACACCCTACCATTTCTTCTTCATCCTACCCGGTTTTACTTTGTCATTGAACTAAAGGAGGAAAACGTGCTAAGGCCTAGAGTTAACTACACCTTAGTAAGTTGTTTTCCCCTAGGGTTGATGGTTGAAGCCTTGGCTTACCAACACTTCACCATCAAATTCCTCGTCTTTGGCCCTACTATTATCGTATTGTTCCTTCAACTCTTGCCGCTACTTTTGACTCCATTTTCCCTATGAATGCACTGGTCTTAGACCTCTCGCTTGAGTGCTTTGATCACAACCTTCAAAATCTTTGAACAACTACTAATACCTTCTAACCCTAGCTTAGATTGACTTGCTAACCTTATTGCTGCTATCATCCATTTGAGTTATAGTCATTCTTTGCAGCAATGAAAGCTTCTTTAAGAAATTGAAAGATTGGCTAATGCATAGTAGTCTTTGCTTCTAATGAATGTTGGTATTGTGACACTGATGATAAATCATTCTTGTTCATTTTGAAGTTTCTTTAAAGCATTTATTGTGAAGTAACGTATTGTGACTATTGCTACTATACATCTTTGATTGCTTCATCAATATAGTAGGCAATTGCTTTATTTGAGAAAGTCTCCAATTATATGAAGTACTAACCAACAAGTGACCTTGCAAATATAGTTTCATGTTGCTTTGTTCCGAGCAGGGATATTTCTGGTTATTATTATCTTTATTGGTTGTTTAGCTGGACTTTCTGATCGGTGGTGACTTGTAAGATGGAAACTTTTACTTAGCCTTAAACCTTTGCCTTCTCAAAACCCAGGTCACCGAGGATGTCTCCCATGGGCCTACCACCCTAGATAGAAAGGGACATCCTTTGAGGTGACATTGATAGGATAGTCTCTCGTTATGTCAGTTTGTCTTCTTTTACCTTTCCTTGACATCCAAGTACAAACTACGCGATAACAAGGACCCTTGCCGATTTTTTGTCGATGCCGAGTTTTTCTACTAGGGCTTTCATGGTTGGATGAGATGCCTATAATGCTCTGTAGTGAGCAAACTAGCTAAGCATGAGAGCAAATGTGTTGGATTGAAAGAAATAGAAGCCTGTAGCTTGGTTCCTTCACCCTGGTGGCCTCATAGCTTTTCTTGGGGGTGGCATTTGTTGGATACTTACGGTAGGGTAGAAAACTGCTCTTACACAGTGAGTTCCTTGGACTTTCTTCAGTAAAAAGATAAGTGTCTTATCTTGTTTATGAATATGCAAAATTTATGTTATTTTCTATCATAGAAATGTGTGTTATTCCATGTTGTGTGTGTGTGAATAATTAATTATGGATATGGGCACTAGGATGTCATGAAATCTTTTAGTCCATGTTGGTATATTATGCTACATTCTTTTAATCATAGGAGGCTTATTCAATTTTTATTATGGGGATATGGCTCTAAGGGAGTGTTGAGCGGGGATGTCACATGATAAATCTAGCAAGTATCTACAATTCCCTCTCCCCCTTATATGACTAAAGGTAATGACTCATTTAAGACTAGAAAGTCATACATCATCCATCTGGAAACAATCAGTGGATGTATGAGTACCAAACTGTGTAGAAGGAGGAGCCAAGGCTACCATATTACCCTCGTCGTTGTCAAAGTCCTCCTCCAATCACGGTTGTGGATCATCCTCACATGCCACCTACGCCTGTTATTATGACTTCTCTAACCATTCAAAAGCCTCATCCATAATTCTCATACTCCACCCTCACTAAGACATTATGTTAATGTTTTCCAAGAAAATGGCATCCACATTAATGATTTTCTCAAGCTACCACACCCATAAACAGAGATTGTAGTGGACATAAACCATATCATTCAGGTGTTAAAACTCTAACCTATAAGAGAGTCATAATAAACTTAATGTGTCTTGAGGGTCATAAATTATAATAACTATAAATGCTAAGTTTTAACCTATTGCACTTATTTGTGTGTATTTGTTCAAATACACTCCAATTGCGCTTGCAACCTGAAGCACTACAAGCTTGGCTTAGTCCCCAAATGACAAATTTCCATAAAAGTGGTCTTTTTGCACCATAATTTCTCCACCAATCATCTACAACAAATACAAAAAAAAAATCAATTACATTTCATTATAGTAGCAAATAGGAAATAAAGAAAGAATAATTCAACTATCAAATAATACATTTAATTAAAATTATAAATTCTAATGGTTTACTTGGCATTAAAACCTTCCTTTCTTGGACATTGGTATCAAAGCCAAATACTCTATTGGCATTCTTGTACATCTCCATCTTGTGATTAATAGTTCTGTAAGCATCTTGATCAGGTACTATCCTCTAAAGACACATAAGGAACCCTTCCATAACCTCACCATTGACATCAAAATTACATGAGCAAGCAACAGGGTTGAGGACAAGCATTGTTGCATGAAAAGAGCAATGGAGCATCTCGGTCCATGGATCATCAATCAAATTCCAAATCATCATATTATTTTCATATCAAAGGGTGCCCTTGCCCAAATAATAAAATCGGATAGCTTCTTTGGCCCTATCCATGGCCTCATACAAGTATCCCATTGCAGGCTTATTCCCATCAACCAAGCGAAGAACCTTTAACAGAGATTTGCTAACCATGCACACTTGCTCCACTCTTTCCTAGAATCAATCGGTGTACACTAGTTTAGCAATGGCTCTCCCATCTTGTCTTGTGCTAAATGCACAATTGTGCCATTGATCAAAAGAAAACATCTGCTTCACCTCAAATTGACAATGGTGCAGAGACTGGAGAGAAATGAAGTTGTTGGAAAAACTTGTGATTGTAGGATGTAACAACTACCTATTTCTTGTGAATCTCCTCATAAGGAGAACAACTGCATGGTTATATACGTATTTGTTGATGCTCCTAGCCTAATCAATGGCATTCTTGATAAAGGAAATTTTTCCTACATCCTTAAGCATCAAATCAATGCAATGGGAAGCTCATGGAGTCCATAACACAGTGGGGTACCTCTCCATTAGCAACTTGTCGATGGCCACATAATTAACTGTTTTATTTGTTACTAATTGCACAACATGTTGCACACCTATCTCTTGGATAAACTCATCCAACAATTCACACAACAATGTCACATCTCCATCGTGCATTAATACATCAAGATATAATAAACATCGTACCAGTAAGACAATGTATCGTGATATAAAGGACGGTCCCTCCCTTCCCATCTACCCAACCATCGAACATCACCATGCATCTAGTGGACTCCCATGATTTCCCTAGGTCCTCCAATCTAGTATTGATATGCTCTTTTCCGCTTGAAGGATTGGCCCTCGCAACTTCTCATAGGTAGGGGCTTTATACCCTACGCCAACTGTTGAGATTTGGGTACCTTGGAAAGTGGTCCCCTTGAGTTATTGAGTATCTAACTCAAAGGGGGGAAATATTTGACCCTCGCCACTTTACTTTATGTTATAAAGTCACTTTGACTTTATAACATCATTAATGACAAAGTACTTTAAGTTATAAAGTCACATTGACTTTATAAAGTCATTAATCGAAAAGTAACTTAGGAAACTTAAGATAAAGGGGAGAATGAATCTCAACCCTTGATCTTGGGTTTTGGCCTAGATCTAATCTTGGTCATTGGTTTCCTAGGTTGGCCTGAGGATGAGGCTAAAGGAGAGAAAAGGGGCAAAAACACATTCATTGTTCACTTGAGAGGTTTGAGTGAAGGAGAGGAGAAGAGAAGAAGGGTTTGTGGAGAATAGGGCGCATCTTGAGAGGAGAGGACACAAGGAGGCTTGAGGGCGCACTTTGTGAGAGGGGGGAGCAAAGCTTGAGGATGGGTGCACAAGAGTGAGTAGGGGTGCAATCCTTGTGGAGAGGGGCGCACTTCGAAAGAGTGCGCACTAAGCAAGGAAGGGGGTGCACCAAGGATCTTGGGCGCATTCAGCAAGCAAGCAATCTAGCAGGCAAAGCAAGGTTGAGGGGGTGCACCAAGGCAAAGGGCACATTCTTCATCTAGCAGGCACATCAAGGAAAAAGGGGTGCATTCTTCAAGAGGGCCACACATTCCAAGGAACTCCATTGCTAAGCTTGAGAGGAGCTAGCATATGTATCAGGTTCCTTTGTTATTTTTCCTTGTTGCTATTATAGCCTGAGATCTCCATAATAAAATTTCTCTTCCAACTAGTTTTTGTTAAAAATAATTAAAAAGTACCTAGGCAAGTGCTTCTCATCACCTGGGCGCCTAAGGGGTGGGAAAATGTCTAATGTGGACCCTAGTCATTTAATTCATGAGATATGAATTAAAAGTGATTTTATCACTTAAGTGAAGGGGGTGAGTGAATAAACATTACATCTCAGCCACTCATCTAATTCAATCTTGACCATTGGATTAAGAAACCCTTCAACTTCCCTCATTGAGTCGATTAGGGTAAGGAGGTGCACCACCATTTCAATTATTCTTCATGAGTTTTGGAGAGCAAGAGAGAGAGAAGAAGTCGAGATGGAGAAGAGAGGAAGGTTGTTGAGTATTGGCACACATCCCGAGGGAAATGTACAGCACAAAATTCGAGGTAGAGGGTACAGCCAGCAAAGGGTCATACAGTACGGATTTTGGTGAGGTTGTACAACATAGGAAAGTATAGTTCGTACAACATAGGAGTTGCACGCATTTCGAGGTAGGTTGGCACAGAAATCTAGGCTCATTTATTGCTGGAATTTTCATACAACAAACCCAGAATCTGTGGCACGAATTTCTAGACAATTCGTATAGCATTAAATGTTGTGGCAGTCATACTGTGGTACGGATTTCTTGCACAAAAATCAAGGAGCTAACTTGGGGATTGTTCAGGGGTAGTTTTGGCTCATTTTCTGAGATAAGTTTGTTGTGTTTTTGCTGTTCATATTTCTACTGTAACAAAGGAATTTCTCTGAGCTCTGAAAATAAAAAATAAGCCCCTCTCTCACTAGTTTTCCCCTTGTGGGTTTTTCCAGGGTCAATGTTAGACCAAAAATCTATGTGCATTTAATTTCTGAGTGAGTGTGTTGTTGATAGAATTATTTATTTTTGAATTTAATGTTGTTTAGAATCCTCATGTTTCATTTCTAAGAATTGTTTATATGCTAAGAAATTGTTGTTGTCACAAAACTGGGTTTTTGGGCATTAAACTATGATTAGTCTCAGTGAGACTTGAAACTGGGTGGGGTCTGAAAAATTTTACATGGTATCAGAGCTAAGTTGAAGATGAATGCAGAATTAAATCAGCCATACAGAGAACAGGACAGAAGTTACTTCACTGGACAGAATTTTGGAATTTATTATTTCAGTTGAGAAGGGTCAATGGCTACAGGTTTAAGAGTTGGGGACAGACTTAATGGGGCAGTGAATTTTGGTGCTTGGAAGGAGAGAATGGTTTTGCTTCTGCAAGAGAGAGAGTTGTGGGACGTTGTTGAGAACTCCACAGCAAACCCAATAACAGTACCTACAGATGCTACACTTCTAGCAACCTATACCAAGAAGAGCATCAAGGCTAAAAGAACCATCCTTCATGCCATCAAGGACCATTTGATTCCGCATGTGACAGGGAAGATTGTTGTCGCCTTTATACACACCTGGGAAATGTGGGAAATCTTCAATCCACTTGGTGTGTCCTTGGGGGCAAGTTAGAGTTAAGGTGTTGTCACCTAATCCTCAACTCCTTCGTCTAGGCCAACTCCTATCGAAGCCAAGGGGGGTAGTCCCTAATAAAATAATCTAAGGCTTAAACCGAATCTAAGCAACTAGTATTCTAGGAGTTTATTGCATTAACCAACATATGAAGTAAATCTATTCTAAAGCATACATCAATCAACAACCATAAGATACATAAGATGTACTTGCATAAAAAGGATACTTGAGATAACAATGGATGCAAGTAAATTAATAAAGTGCTTCAAAGTAAATGACTGAAAGTAAAGTGCTTGAAGCAAATGGCTTTGTAAATGTAGAAGTGAGACCAGTGCCTTAAAAGTATCGTGGGCAGTGTAGATAGAGTATTTTATTAGAATTATTGATAGTAGGTTAATGAGGTAAATTTTATTTGCAGGAAAGTAAAGTGTTTGAATTAATCTAGATTTGGCCCTTCAAAGAACATCCCTAAAGTGGAGGTTGACCTTGTCGAATATCCAACAGGGAGGTCCCTTTGATTTTTCACACAAGCCCAAGAGAATGTGGGAGATCCGAGAGGGAGAACCTGGATCTCAAAGTCCCCGCCAGATATCTTACACAAACTCTCTTACGTTTCCACTAAAACAAAGTTTCTTAAGGATTTCCCTATTAATCTATCACCACTGAGCAACCCAATGTGTATGAAACTTACTCCTAGAAGATCGAGACAAACTCGCAACTGGAAGGGTCAGGAACAACACTGGGAGCTGAGGGGAGTTGTTTATTTTAAACAGGAAATAAAATTGCTGAAAGGAAATGTTTTCTAATTACTAGTCTTCACTGACCAGCCTCTTTCGAGGAGCTGAGGAGACGGTTTATTGTCAACTTTGAAATTGCAATGAAATAAAGTTGCATAAGGGAAATCTAATCTAACAATTAAAGTATTACTTTTCCAAATTGAAATCTAATCTATGTGTTTGTTGTTGTAAACTTTAAAGCAAAGAAAGCATAAAATGAGAAACTTGCTCCAAAACCACAACACCAACCCCCTAGGGGGAAACACAAAGTGAGGCCTCCCTTGGCTCACTTATTTTATTAAATTGGTTACAATTGTCTCTTGAAGAGACTTTAGATCTCTTTAAAATAGATATAAAGATCCTTATAAAGGGATCAAAAAATAAAAATGACTTTTTACAATGTTTTCCAAAGATATAAGGTAACTTTAGGGGTCTTCGAAGATTCAAATCTTCAAGATTTGAACAGCGTATCCCTTTGTTTTCGCACAGACCTGCACAAATTAGCAAGCAAACCAAGATATAATATGTCCCAAAACACTTTAAAGGTGTCTTGGGATGTTAGTAACAAAGCCCCAAAATTTTCCTAAGTAAATTTATTGAAAAATTACAAAAAGGAACCAAGGAATCAAGCTAGAAATCTTACTTCCTTGGGATCTTTTGCTGTTGTTTTAAGGCAGGAAAATGCAAGCACTAAATTGCTAAATAATTGAATTAAGCTCTTAGAGAAAGAAACTATCTTTTTCCTTTTAAAAAAATTTCCTTTGAAATGAAACTAAGATAGCCACTAGCAAGCTAGATTTATAAATAAACTTTATGATCTAATCTACTTGCTCTTAAAACATACAAAGTATTGAATGTATTCAACTTTTAACCTTTACTTTATATGTACTTGAAATGAGTAACCAAAACATAAATTTTATAGAGTGAGAAAGAGAGGAAAGAAAAGCTTTGATCTTCTTGGAAACTTGGACAATGGAGACTTGTTGATGGATCAAAGAGGGACTATGTCTTTCTTTAGATCTTGAAGACAAAGATAGGTGCAAGCAAGCCCAATCTCCTCTTCAAGTGTGAGAACCTGCAACACTTATAAATCTCTTGCCAACAAAAAATAGTAGAACGGTGCTATCTACATAGAATGCTTCATAAAGACATAAACATTAAGAAAAATGGATATGTATTATAAAAATTTCAGATGTACATAACCAATAAGATTATTAAGCAACCTATCTTTCTAATCTTATCCTACTTGGAGTTAGCTCCACTAGAACGCCACTTACTAACAATTGAAACAAGAAAAACAAAATTGCAAATTTACCTCACAAATTAGCACATTGACATAGATGCTCCACACATGAAATTGACACAAGAATGTAGCCTCCAAAGCCTTTTATTCCAATTCACAAAGATGATAGAATAGCTTACAAATTCAATCCTTCGCTAGCTCCAACTAGCTTGCTATGGGAAGGATGCTTGTATAAATAGCAAGAGTAGGGGAGGAGGGCGCACCACTTGGTAACTCTACCAATGACAAGTGTGGAGAGTGGGCTGCCACCTCTCACACAACTCAATCTCATGACAAGTGTACTCACAAAGGGAGAGGGGAAGGCACCACCTCTCAAGAGGTAGGCGCACTTCCTCTTGAGGGCACCACCTACCCAAGAGAGGGGCGCACCTCTTCTTATGCTTAGCTCATATCTTGCTCACCTAACAAACACTCACATGCCTTTTATTGCTGCCACATAGCCTTTTAGGCTTTATTTCTCTCAAAACATGTTTCCGATATGTTTCCCAGAAAATAGTGCTTGCTAATTTTTCCTGATTTTTTATGTCTTTTTTGGGTTTTGTGAGTAAAATTGACTTTTTAGTGATTAAAATCACTAATTTCACTCACAAAAGTGGGTTCTTAGGTAAAGTGGGTGCTCTGGGTCCAAAAATGAGTACCCCCAAGGCATATGAAGCCTCCTAGTACCACTTTGTTAATACAACTTTAATTTACAATTAAAAAATTCCGTTTTACGAAAAAAAAATTAATTAACTGAAAAATTAAAAAATCCTAAGGGCAACTTAGCACATTTCCATAAAACTTTAGGAGGATGTTTAGCATGGTAATATACATTAGACACTAGGCTTAGATCCATGCTAAGGCCTGTTATCCCCTATCCTAGGGATAACTAAGGAGACTGTCTCGAGGCCCACATGTCCTAGACATGCAGTACTGAGAGCCATATGACTTAAGCTTGGCCCTGGAGGGCCCATCTTTTCTTCAGCACCTCCCATCTATCAATAGCAGCAGCATCCATCCCATCGGCCTGGTTCTGAAGTAGTAGTGAGTCTTTCTCCATGAGGTAATGAGTCTGAGTATCATGGTATGTGTCACTCTGATTCTCAAAACATTTGAATATGTGCATTCAATTCTCTTTTCTTTCATGACGTTTGCTTGGAAATTATGCTCTTTAACTTGTCCATACCTGGGGGGGTGACAGAGTGCCCTAGTAAGTTGGTTCCCTTAGGGATGAGTTGCCACTGGGTGGGTCTATGAAAGGTCATCATCCATTCTTTCCATACTTACCACTTTTCATCGTTATCCCTCTCATCTATCCCCTACATTGGTTCGAGCATTGGATTTGCCAAGCTAGTAAGGGTTGTACCTTACCTTGTGGGAAGAAGGGGCTAAAGGCCCAGAGGGTAAAAGTAGCTAGCAAAAGTTAAAAGCCAAGATGAAACCTTGAGATGCTTCGCCCAGGGATTCCCGAGAAAGCAATAAAAGGCTTCTCAGCAAGAAAAGGGGACCCGTAAAATAAAACTCAAGGCCTAGTTGGTGGATAGGAGGTCTCATTATGAGTCGGCCCATTAGGTCCATGGGCATGTAGCGGTATGACACTACTATTCATCTGGTCACCAAACTAGGGTAGTGGCTCTTGGTGGCATAGCCAAGAGAAAGGGGGTCTCATCACAAGCCAGCCATCTCATTTCCGTGAAATGCTTGTGGGTAAGGTTGTCACCACTGGTCACCACGCCAGGACAATGTCCTCCAACTATTCTCTTGAAAAGAAAAAGCAATAAGACAAAGAGTAAAAGGCATTGAATGGGCTAGGAAACAATGGCATCCATGACAAGGTGCAACTCGCCCTCTACAGAGGCACCCACAGGTAAGACCTACATTTCCATGTTATCACTGCACCCCTTGCCCAAACATCCCCTACACCATCTTATGCATTTACATGACCTAGATTGGTCTTCACCTAGGAAACACCCCACACCTGAGGAGGATTAGCCCAATAGGACATCATGAAACCCTCTCCAAACCTGGCTTGTTAAACTGCATAACGCCTTTGAGCATTTGTCTAGGTAAAGGAGGGTTTGATGCACATGTTTGGGTAACTTGATTATTAGATGTGATTGACATTGCTATGATCCATGTCACTTATGAGCCCATGGAGGGCATACTTGTTGTTGTTGCAGGCCCATGCCCAACGAACAAGTACATATGGGGAGATGATTAGTTCGAACCTCCATGGGGATAAAAGCCCACCAGATGGATGTTGTGACCCCAGCCAGGGGCAGAGGGATACCAGAGGCTTTCACCAGAGAAAAAGGAGGACGTTCCACCAAAGGCACTTTGGCAGGCCTGGACCTAGGGGGGTCTTCCCCTCCCACCATGACGTTGGCCCTTGAAGGCCCCTGATGTCATCATTTGGAGCCTTGACGTCATCCAGTTGGGGTTTTGGCATGAGGACAGCTTGGTTGGCACGTGTGGCAACTTCTAAGGCCTTTTGAGGCCTAACGTTTCACTTTGGAGGCCTAGCATTCCAAGAAGGGGCCTAACGTCACCCTAGGAGGGGCATGACGTCATCCCTAAAAGACAAAATTGGGGTTTTTATTGTTAATTTTATGTAAAACTGGATTTTTGATGTAAACTGGCCATGTCGGCCTTTTTTGACCTAAAATGTAATTAAAGGTCACTTGTATTGTATAAATAAAGAAAAATCTCTTATATTTTTCATGATCTTTCAATCACACAAGTGTGAGGTCTGAAATTCGGCCTCTTTTAAGGCTTATTGGCTCAAATTATGTGGTGTGCAACTCTTGGAGGAGGCTTCTTTTGGTGTATTTTTGCATTTTCATGATGGAAAGTCTTCAACTAGGGTTTGTGGCTAGATTATTCTTGATGAAGTAGAAATCTACAATCCTTCTTTATTTTGAATGGTTATGGTGCTTTTACTTTTTCATTTCTAAGATTATGAAATTGTTAGTGTGAAACCCTAGGAGTGTCATTTTCTTTATAACTCTTCACCTACTTGATTTTTCTAGAAGACACCTCCCTTGAAGGATATACTAGAGCCCTACCTTAGTAGCACTCTAGTATCATTGCTTCATTGAGCTTCATACATTTATTTCAAGCTTCACCTAAAGAAGAATGAAATCGCTAGGGCCTAGGGTTACCTACTTCCTATCATCTTTTTCTTCTAGGGTTTTGGGTATTGAGGCCTGTTATCGCTCACAGTTTGTAGGATAGTTTAAGTAGCTTGAAGGCAAGAGTCAAACTGGCATAACAGGAGCTTCCCCACCCACTGTCACCTCGATGGGGGGCTCTTTCTATTCAAGGTGGCTAATCCCAAGGGAGACGTCCCTAGTAATCTGGGGTATTGAAAGGAAAATGATCAATAGGTTAAGGCTCAAAAGGTTAAAGTAGGTTTTCCCCTTCACAGATTACTGCCAAGAAAGATAGTCAGAATGAAGGTATTCCACTGATCAGGCACTTGTTTGTGAGACAAGGCAAGTAAAACTAAAATGTGCAACAGTGGTTAGTACTTCAATTGTCAATGACTATCAATATGAAATATACATGAGCATGAACGAAAGTAATTATTGACGAAGTCAATGATTGCAATAAAGGCAATGGCTTATAATATTACTTCTTCAATAAATACAAAATGATAATAGCATCCAATGTACTAAATCAATCTTTGAGTTATCACAATGCATTAAATACCATAAATATGCTCACATATAATGTTGTTGCGTCAAGCCTACTAAGGGTGACGTCAGCCCTATTCTAGGTTAGTTTAACTAGACAATGAAGTGAACGTTTTGCTAAATAAGCCAATGAAAATACTCAACACTTGAATGTCTATCAATGGATGACTTAGCCACAACTTTAAT
>ML817193.1:92122-102742 GCA_009831015.1 Picea engelmannii | reverse complement strand
CGATAACAAGCACAATATTATTCGAGCCCACCAATTGGAGAATCAGTTAATGACCTTAAGTCCAAATGATTTTCCTTGCATTTAAGATTACTTATCTAAGTTCAAAACACTTAGACTTTTATGTATAGGATGCAAAATAGATCTGTCAGAAGATCGATGCATATATGTTATTCTTGCTAAGCTTGGTAGTGCATATTTTGTTTTTGTATCTGTTATCACAGGATTTGTACTTATGCCAAGGCCCCAACACTAGTCCCCAAATCCACGTAACTATAGAAAATCCTACCACTGTCACCTTAGTAAGAAATCTCTTCGTTTTAGTGATGGAAGAGGTCCACCACAAGGGAGGCTTCCTTGGTGACCTCAAGGGATCAAAGTGGAAAGTTTATTAGCCAAGCCCACTACCCCTTTTTGATCACCTAAGTCAGAGGTATATGTCTGTGAAAATGAGCAAGAAAAGAATGTTTCGGGTACCTGCCTGGAACAAGAACAATTTACAACGTATATATGATATTTCCAAGTACCAGTATATAATATAAACCTCAAGAAACAATAGACAATGAAAGTTAATGATGGTTGATACAAAATTGCAGCAATACAACAGTTTACAACAGCAATTATAGTTTTATAACAACAGCAAGTTAGAGAGATTAGAATTGCATTAAATGACAAGGAAAATGTAGCACATATCCAATAGATCAATATCCAAGTGTTCCAAACAATTTATGAGTATGTTAGCTAGTTGTTAGAGTGAATTATGCAGCAAATTGTAGCAAATTAGATGGCTGTAGCAATGATTTGCAACAGCAGCAAGCAATTTAGTGAATTAGCACTAGTTAGAGTTAGCAATGTTAATGGATAGCTTGAGACAATGATAAAAGAGAGTTGTTTGATCACTTTCTTCACTAGAGAGAGGGTAGATTAGTGCATTTTGGGCTATGGAGTCCTTTACAACAGCAATAGAATAATTAGAGAATGATGATAGCAGTGTCTAAGAGAAAGGGCTTGAATTCTAAGGTGCTAGTACCTTAGGGCCTTAGATTTCAAGAAGAGGTTGCTAGAGTGCAAGCACTTTTGGGCTCTAGCAATTCTTTCTTCCCTCCTTAGATTATGCAATAATGTCACAACAAGTGTCTAGAATCAAACTCCTAAAGTGTTGGCCACTTTAGGGCTTTAGGAGCTTAAATCTAGGTAGGATTTCCTTCACAAATTGATGGATAAAACTATCCTTGTGAGAGGAGGAAGCACCTTATGCTCCTCTCTTAGGGTTTTAGCCGAACAAATAATCTTCAATATAGAGAAGTAAATTTACAACAAAGCATTAATGACATGAAAATTGCAGAAATTTACTTACTTCACCAAGGCAATGATAAGAGAAAACCCTAATTGCAGAAAAATCCACCAAAAATCAGCAAGAGATATCCAACACTTGTCCTCCAAAGGCTAGCGCATGAGTAAAAGAGACCAATAACCCAAAAAGGGAGAAAATTTCAGACAACTTCTCACTTATGTGAGGAAAAGTTGTAATGAAAAAATGAAATGGTGGCTAGCCATATTTATATGGGAAATCCTAGCCACCAAAAGACTCCAACCAAAGGTCACGTCTTTGCACAAGAGGACCAACTTCTTAATTTTCCCTTTCATTTTACAAAAAATTAAATTTTACATGAAATAAACAGTAGAAGGGTGACATCATCCCCTTTAAGGGTGACGTTGAGCTCTAAAGTGTGACATCTAGGCTGTGTTGCCGTCCTTATACACACTTGCAAACGTGAGTTGAGTTCGACTCACTCAGTGTGTCCTTGGAGGCAAAATGCCTAGGTTCACAGCCCACGCTGTCACTTTGACCGGAACCTCTTCCGTCTAGGCTTACTCCTAGGGAAGCCAAAGGGGGTAGACCTTAGTTGCTAGATGAGTTAGAGTTAAATTCTAGGAGTTAATTTTAATTTGTTAAGATTAGAGGGGATTCCAATCCTAAGATGCTAAGGCAACCATGCAATATGCAAGGGTTAGCATGAAAGTCAAGTCCTTTCCCTAGGTCAACTAAGACTAGTGCCTAGAAATTGGGCAAGGGGTCAACTATGTTAAAGGGTGTTTCTTTACAAAAGATTACAAGTTACAACTTTACAATAAAGAATAACTCAATAAAAGAATACTATGTACATTCACTTACAAGATTTACAAGTTAAAGAATGATAGATTACAACAACAATCTAACCAAGTATTTGTTCAATGTGTGCAGGATATAGAAGATCAAAGCATCAAATTACATCACCATTTGCACAAGATTATCATCAATACATTACTTCATCGACAAGATTACAAAGGAGAGTTAAGCACAATTATTATGAAGATATTGAAGACAATCTACACTCTTTATTATTAAGCCCACCAAGTATTATTAGATTTGGCCAAGGGTTTAATAATTAGGCTTTTCTTAAGATTTATAAATTTTATTAGCTTTCACCAAAGCCTCCTCCTCCTATTGCCAAATAACTGTCGGGTGCTCAAGATAGTAAGGCAACGAGGCCCACCCTAACTTCCATGGTCAGCCCTGACAGTAAGAGTACTTCCTGGAGAGGACACCCCCCTGGAGCGCCACGGGACAGTCCCCTGCCACTACCCTCCGTTGTTTTCCTCAAACCCGTTTTAGACGGTGGAGATGGTGGTCTAAGGTACCCTAAAGTAGTCTATTAAGTATATATAACAATTAGGTAGACTTTTAGGTGATTTAAAGAGTGTTTAGAATGTTTTTAAGTACTTTTTTAGTGCAAGATAATGAGATGGCCGAAACTGTTACTTGCTCAAAAATGTGTTGCCTAAGCTTAAAACAAATGAGTGAATCAACACATGTAAGCAAAATAAAGATAAATGGCTGAAAGAGATAGAGATTATATCACATGCACATCATATAAGTTTGATAAGAGACAATAGATCAAATGGCAAGAACAGCTTGCCTTAAAAGATGAAGAAAAGAAATTTAAGTGTTTGCCAAGTTAACCATTCAACACCATTCAAGCCCAAGACGTGGCTACCAATAGATATTAAGCAATAAATAAAATAACCACTTATATGTTAAGCACCTTAAGAGATATTAAGCATGAAAGTAAAATGTGTGCTTAAGAGAGATTAAGAACTTGAAAAGAGATGAACTAAGCAAGATCAAATAGAAATTATTAAGTGTGTTGCCCAATGGGCTTAAGATGAGAGATTAGATCTAAAACATAAGCATTAGAGACATTAAACCATTTGGATCAATCACATCACATGAACAAATGAAGCATTAACACTTGTCTTTAGCTCTTTGGGGGTTCCTCTCCCAACTAGGTAGATTATTAGTTATCTTGTCTTAGTTAGTTTGAGTGTTCTTTAGATCTTAGTTATTAGGGCAAACTTAGCAAGAAYGAGCAAGAAAGAAGGTGAASTAATCAGCAAACTAAACTACAAGCTAATCTATAAACAACCAAGCAATACCCACGTCAAGGTTGAGAAGGTGCCCTCACCTTCTAAACCTTGCGGCCAAGCTAAAAGAAAACTCAAAAGAATGAAGGGAAAAAGCTAGATCTACCCACGTCCTACCTACCCACAAGCTTGAAGAAGAGGGGAGGCCGTACCACTTCCCCTCTTACACTTCAAGCTTGAACAATCAAACAAATAAGAAGGAAAAGTGCACTTCTAGGCTAAGAAAAGACAAGAGAGGGTTAGAGATAGCTACCAAACTCCCCCAAGGGGTCTTGGAGTGTTGTGTGTGTCTCTTTGGGGCAGCGAAAAGCCTCCTATCAGATCTGATATACCTGTTAAAACAGCAAGCTTTACTTGCTAGGATGGCTACACACAACCAAACAATGTTAAGGAAACCCTTGCCCTTTTGAGACAAGAACTTTCCACAAGACAAGATATAGATTTTAAAAGTATTTTGACCTATCTAAACCAATATATGCTAGCTGAAAATGAGATGGATGTACAGCAAAATAAGAGAAAGGTAATAGATCTAGATAGTTGGAGTGTGAAAAGCTTCAAGTGACCCTTCCCTTCTAGAAGGAGTTCCCAATGAAACTTTGAAGGTGAACCTGCAATATTCTTTCAAACCCAAGCATACACAAGACAATACGTTGATGCAATGATAATAAACGACACTTCAATTTAAATCATACATCAAGATCTATAGACTAATAGGCATACGCACTACCAAGCCTACCTAGATAACACTTTATCTAAGATCTAGTGTTGCAAGAAATAAGAAACAACATTGAACAATATTACCTCCATTGCATAAGAATGACAAGCACATGCATTACCCTTCTTGTTTTCCTCCAAAGCTTCCAAATATTATTACCAAAGAAATGATCTTGGAGAGGAATACTCCAAAACCCTAGAGCTAGAATGAAATGAGAATGAATGAAATGACAAGAGAGAGAGAGGAAAATCAAGTAGCATAACAATCGCTCAAGATATGGTGAGTTGGGGAGGAGAAAATAGATCCATTTATACTTGGAGAGGCAAACCTACCCCTCTTGGATCTAAGCCAAGTGTCCACCACCAAGCAATAGAGTAGATCTCTAGGCTAGGGCGCACCTACTAGGGCTTGCACAATAGATCTAGGGTGTAGAAAAATAGAAAAATAAATTAGATAGATCTAATGGCATGTAGGAAGTGTGGGATTCGTGCCAAGGTATGTGAAGAGACTCGAATAATTATTAAATAATTATTTGTGGAGTTTCTAGATGAGGGAGGACGCACCACTCTTGGAGGGCGCACCTCTTGGGATGAGGAGAAGGTGATGAGAGGTGAGAAAAGGTTGTTGGGTGTTGGGATCACACAAAAGCTCAAGAAGAAGCATGGGATCCGTGCTAAGGTGAGGTGAAAAGTCATCTCTCAATAAAAAAAAACGTAACTTTTATTGGAGAGACAAAAAGGAGGGCGTAACTCTCTTGGAGAGCGCTCCCCTTGGTCAAAAATCAACCCAAACGTAAGTATGGGTGAGGTGGAGTGATAAGTATTAAGGATCACTACTAGGGATGATAACAAGGTTAAATGAACTGAAAAATAAGGAGAGGGGGCCACACTCAAGTCACAATTAAATTAAAAAAATGAAAAACGTCAATCCCCCTAGGGGGGCGCAACTTTTGAGTGTGGAGGTTGAAAAAGGGGTTGAACAAGGTTGAAAAGGGTTGGGAGGCTAAGGTTATGCTTAGGGGGTCTCTCTCTAACCATCATTCCAACATTTCACATCATCTAACTCATTATTACAATTTTACATCATTGCCATGTTTGGACTTTAGCAATTAAAATTGTTGTTTTAGACTGACTGACACTCTAGGTGGACTAACCCGTTGTTAAAGTTGTCCGACCGAGCTGAAACTTGGTCCATGGATGTAGGGGGTGCTATTCCATTTCTTTTGAGCACAAATACCCCTATCAAAAGTCCAAGGATCCAGTTTTTACAATTATTCCTCAAAAATAATTAATTAATTAAACCTCCAAACTTAGGGAAATTTAATTAAAAATTAATTAATTAAAAAAAACTAACTTAGACTCGACGGAATTCCATGAAACTTTCTATGATGTCTTGCATGGTCATTTACAATGAATTCCCTATATAGTTACCAAAACATAAGCCCACTGGAACGTCGTTCACCACTATGGAAGACATATGTAAAGTGTGAGGGAAAAACTCAAGGGAAATCAGTAAGGCTGAAAAACCCACTGATATCCTGAGGATAAAAAACCCTCGGTGAACGAAACTCTCCCAGTGAACCGATCCCAAGGTAACTGACCTAGACATGACTCATGCAGACCTATTACATTATTAACCCACGCAGGGGTGCGGAAATTCCAATTACAAAAATAAGTGTTGGGCCAAACACAGCCCTGTAGAACCAAAAGTCTTCAACAATACTGCATCTGACGATGCATCTCTTCATGGCACATGAGTTGACCACCGGTGCTAAATGGGCGGTCAACAGGCTGTAAGGGTGGGATGTTAGGCCTCCAAAGGCCATACATCATGCCCACACATGCCCAAATTCCATGCCAAGTGTCAAACCATCTCTAGAACCATCTCCATCAAGCCCTAGCCCTCCAAGGGTGACATCATGGGCTAGGCAAATGACATGTAGACCTCCAAAGGCCAACATCCAAGTGGCAAATGGTGGGAGGTTATCCTCTAGTCATGCCAAGGTGCCTCCAAAGGCAATGCCCTCCATCCTCAAGGTGCAACATCCATCATCTCAAGTGCCCCAGATGTGGGGTCTAGCATCCATCATTGGGCTCCAAAGCGCTCATGGAGGTCCAAACCAAGTCATATCCCCACGAATACCTGTTCATCGGGCAAGGTCCTGCAAAGACAAACGGATGCGCCCTCCAAGGGTCCACAAGTCATAATCATGCCAAGTAATCCATATCTAAAACAAGAACCACCCAAACATGTGCATCAAACCCCCCTTTTCAAATTAAACAAATGCTCAAAGACCTTATTGTTAAATTTAGAGTTGTTATTAAGTTCTTTTCAATTTACTAGACAATAATAACATAACCAGGATCATTGAAAGAGACACAATCACAAGGTACACAGCATTTATCCTAGGAAACCCTCATGGGGGAGAAAACCCAGAAAAAACTTCCTTAATATAGATTGCCAATACAATGCCAAGATAATAAGCCAAACACTAGAGAATATCCAACACTGAGCATTGTGCCTCTCTCTTCCTTCTTCTGACAACTACAGCTTCCTTCAAACTTGCACACTAGATGAGTGATTTGAGTGAGTGAGCTAATGAGGCGCCTTCCACTATTATTTATACTGGTTGGCGGGCGCTAGGGTGGTGTCTCTTCATCAAGCAGGACCGACTTCTTCACTTAGTGGCTAAAACCACTTTAATTAGGCTTGGGGGGCGACTTCTTAATTAGCAGCATATAATTAGGGTTTGGGGATTTGGTCTTATACAAAGCCCGACATGATCAATCCACAAAAGGGGATTGATCTATAAGATAATAACTGAATAATAAGTAGAATATTCTTTGCAGTTACAATATTTCAACACTCCCCCTTAACAAGAAGGGTATTCTACAACATCATCAGGAGAAAGAGAGGGCAGAAACATCAACAGCGTCTGGAACACTTACTGGCATATCTATAAATCATCGGAAGTTTTTCTCATCATCATTCACAGCATGGAGCTGGAGTAGCATCATCATCATCGTTAACAGCATGCAGCTGGAACCTGAAACATCAACATCAGTTAGCATAAAAGCTATAACAACAACACCAACAGCATCATCATCAACAGCACGAGGCCTTGCTTGAGCTTTAGAACTTTATCTCAAAAAGTGAGGGTTTGAGAGGTAACACAGCCCACTGTCCCCTGTTAAAAGTTACCACAATGTTTGTTGAAGGCATGCACCACCAAGACTCCCAGAATTTCTCTCTGCAACAGTGCATCCACCAGTTCTTCAATCAGAAAATGGCCCCAGAAATTGCCACGAACTAGGACCTTCCATCACATGGATTTAAATTTTATAGGGCAGACACCATAAAATCTATCCAAGTCAAGTCAAGTCAAGCATCAGTCAACCATTATTCTGAGGTTTTAATTCAACATTATATTGAATTGGGTTCAAAACTTGCCCACACATCCATCCACTGTCATCAAACTCAAGGAACCATGAAAAATATCCAGATCTGTTTAGTGATAGGGTTGTGACCATTAATCTGTCACAATACCCAAAAAAGAAATGGCACTGGGAATTATTGCTTCGCCAGCAATCAAGAAATAATCCACCAAAATGCTTCAGAATTTGCCACAATTCAACAAGTAAATCCCCAGCAAACAGATCCAAGGTCTATCTCATGCATTCCAAATAAATGCCCTTGTTTAAAGTAGGCCAGGTCTAGGGCATGTATGTATCTGAGGATATGATCTGCCACACCACAATCTCCCTTCTGTCAATCAATCAGACTTAATAATTCATCTTCCCACTCAAAATTATCAATCAGACTTATAATTCATCTTCCCACTCAAAATTGACCTGACCTAGGGCATAAACTTAGAAATCTCTGTGACACAGAACTAGGTCACACTGTAGCAAAAATAACACCCAGTTCGTTAAATGATCACACATGAGATGGCTCTAGAAGTTGCCATGAACAAAGGCACAGAACAGATAAACTTTCACTGACCAGAGAATGCATAACAGTACTCTGTAGAATGAATGGAAGATAACTGTGCAGGTTGTAGATGACAGGATGCAATGTCAAAAAACATCAGCAAAGTCTCCACACTGAAACCACAGATCAAGATTTACTCCTCATGTAACCTATAGCTCTGATACCATGTTGATATTTTACATGGATAAACCAATCATATAATCACTTCACAGACTTAGCTGATGAACCCATTCAAAGAAAGCAGAAAACAATAGAGAGAAGTGCCATGTAAAATGCCCATAGGCTTAGACACTTGATATTAGAACAAAATAGCTCTTAAGATGATGAATTATAAATGACTCTTGAGATGTGTATTTATACATCTCAAGAGGTAGGGCACCACAGGGGTTATGGTCCCGCATAAAGATGACTAGACTGGCCTTAGCCATAACCTAGAGTTACAATATAACACCCCAAATAATGTTGACCATCACTAAGTGTGAAGAGTACACCATTCCCAACAAAGTGCCTGTCGGTCAGATGGGAGAAAGTTTGTTGTCTCAATTATTTGCAGCCAACAAGCTCAAGAAGTGGAGAGTCCGAATGGTGCTTACTGCCACAAGTAGTCAAGATAGACTGAAAGAAATAAGCGATGAGCATAACAGTACTAGGTTTGGAGAGGTAGCACAAAGTCCCACATTTGTGGATCATCACATCACAGATGTAAAGTGCAAGGCATCTCTAGTCAGGGTAGCAGAAAAAAATCACAAGGGAAGTCTCCGAGTCCTGAAACAAGCAATGGAACCTTCCTGAATCTCGTAATAAATGGGATGTCTGAAAACAAATTGCTCATTAGATTCGATCTCCTAAAGATGGCACAACTAGCAAACCCTCTCAGACCATGGGATGTGGTCATCCATCTTGATCCGTAGATGGTGGGAGAAAACTCGTAACTCATTGAGGGGGATCAAGAAGCCATGAACCCAATAGTACCAAATGTAGTCAAGACAAACAATGAGGCCATCCTACAACTGCATGAAGTGCTCACAATGTAAGGCCATCTTGGGGTGCTTAGGGTCTGATGGGGGGAGACCCAAGTGTTCTGAAAGCAATCTCAATAGATATTATTTCTACCAGCCCTGTTGATCTCTCCTTTAGTGGGGAGGACATGACCAGGGACGTCCAAAAAGTAACTAGGAGGGAGGCGCTCTCTAGAAATGCCAATGTTATGGAGGAGTGAAGTGGCCTAGAAGAATCAGCTCCATCTGCACCCAAAAAGGGAAATCTCCTCAAAAGATCAGAGTGAGATAGGAGTATCTATCCTGACTAGAGACAATGTCCCCCAAAGTATGGACCTTGTGAAGGAAGAAAACATGTATGATAATGTTCTCTAGACCTAATGGATGGGCCCCAGACTCAACTTAGACAATGTCCTGGTGGAGCATCCATTTGCAACAGATCACCCAATGGAGCATGATAGATTAAACCCTCTCCACACACACCCAATCAACAGAGCACAGAATTGTCTCCAAACCTCGGCCCCATAAAGAACTATGGGTTGATGATGATATCAAAAAGGAGCATCTTCGTAGGGATGTCCTGAAAATGCAAATGGAAACACTAGCACTCGAGAAAGGCCAAGGAAGCATTGGAAAGAAGACCTCATGGCCTAGAACAATTTCGAGAACATCCTCCTAAGCTCATATCCGAAAGCTCTAAATGTCTCTAGGGGATCCTACCCATCTCTTAAATAGCACTCCTGGGAGGTTGGGGTGGTTAGGGTTCTAGAGATAGCCCCAAGTCCTATGCCCAGCCCCCTTCACTGTCACAAGCCTAGCTCCTAGGTTCTAGCAACTTACAGTTAATGTTGATATAAGATTTTAGGCTTTAGCTCTTTATTCATCTGATTTCCCCCTCTAGAATCTAGATCCAACAAAAGTCACAATAGGATCAAAAGATAATAAATGCATTATAAAATATATCATTTTTTTGTGGTTTAGAGTTAGTTATCTCTTGTTGCCAAGATTGGTCATATTCCTGAAAAGCGCTTCCAAAAGCTTGTATCACTTTTGCAATTGCAATTTCACCAATCGTGAACAGCTTGGGATGCAGTTAGACAATCAGTGGTTCTGGAACCAATCACTGACCTTTCATAAAATTCAATCTGTAGGAAGTCCAAAATCAGTTGCTCAATACTCAGAATGTCCAACCAGTGATCAAAGTCATACAGGTCTCAAACTCGGCAACAACTCGGTGAGCCAAAGTGTAAGTGTAAACTTGCCATTCAGCAAAAACTTTGCATACTGAAAGATGTATAAAAACTCAAATTTCAATAAATAAATTAGAGACAATTCATTCCAGGACAAATCTATCATTTGCTAATGAAAATAAACTCACAATCAAGAAAACAGGAAAATGAATTTGTAAATATAGTACCTACCTGCTAGTCTAGATTCTACAAGCAGAAAGCCTGA
>ML817193.1:59853-78742 GCA_009831015.1 Picea engelmannii | reverse complement strand
GTGACTAAAACTACATGCTAGAGCACCTAAATTGCTTATGTAACCGTAACAAATCAGCAAAGAAGTTCCTGAACTGTTGGCCGTTATAAAACAGCAGCAAAAACCTTCATTGACAGTTGAAACTTAGAGCCAACTTGAGGTCAAAGACAGACCTAGTTGGCAGCTTGATAGGATCTGGAAAATCTTCATTTCTTAGGGTACTCTATCAGATAAGTTTTCTCAAATAGCAGTTATATTTTCCAATATCCCTTGCAAACTCAAATTATAAACAGCATATTACATATCAAGAATGAATAGAAAACTGGTGCATTTGAGCAACCCTGACCAACTTCGACTTTTTGACCAACATCTCACCAACTTTGATTAAACAAGTTGAACAAGTCATGCCCAGTATGGATCAGTTTCATGGCAGGCCAACAAAAGCAGAGTCAACTCAGCCAGTTTCCCAAGTAATCAGGAGTCCTATTACTAGGCAAGTAATCATCTATTCAATTTTTAATCACGTGGACTATATTACTTGGTCACAAATATCTTTGACAGCTCCCATTAGGAACGGTTTCCAGCCAATTCCCATGACCTTGATACCAGGGATCATTGGTTCAATCTCTAGAAAACACTAATTTCCAAAAGCGGGAGGCTTCTTTCTAATATGGTTGGATTTCTTCATGTGCAAAACATGAATGTAAAATCGTGATATCTAAGAAACAAAACCATGATCACAACAACATGCCTGTCATGCCCTTGAGTGAGCACATAAAGAAGAAAAAAGGGGACAGTTGTAGGCCTATGTTGCATATTGAAACATATTTCTGCTAACGGCACTGAAGTTTATGCCAAAAAACGAGTCATCACACCAGAAATGTAAGAGCTAAATGTCAACCAGAAAAACAATGAAAGATGCTTCCCATGTTTTAGGAAATATCAAAATACAGACTATTCAACATTATCACTGCAATATAGATTCAAATAGGCACTTTAAATTTTTCAGATCTATACATAGATAAGATCTGGAAACCACTAAATTATAAGCAATTTGGATGTTAACAAGTGAAATTGATTATAATCTGCTACTCAAGTTTTCATACCTTCTGATTCTCCAATGAGTCCAGCATTAATGCAATCAAAGCATCCAGGCAAGCACGCTGTACAAGTGTGCTACCAGCAGACAGCAATCTAACTATTTCCTGCAGACAGGACTTTAATAAATTCCTGAAAAGAGCAATTTAATAGGTTCCCGAGTCGCTAAACTTTAGAAATTGACATGTTATAATAGAATACCCAAGGAAAACAATTAGTTCAAATACCAGCATACACCAGAGTAATTTAACAAAGAGGAAAATGTCATGACTGCCCAATCGTATCAGGTTAAAAATCAAATCAAATGCAATGAAACTACTACATTATCCAGAAGCCATAAAAATGAACAATATGACTAGAAAGGTCAAAATACAACTGAAATCGAAGGGAGGGCCTAATTCATCTCCAAAACAAGTGAAACCACAAAAGAAAAGAATAAGTAAAGGAGAGCAAAACTAGGTGAAGGACCACAAACTAATAATAGCTGTGATGTACCTTGCAGTAGTCAGAGTATGCCATAGGAAATCATGGCTAAAAAGGTGGCACAAGGCCATACAGTCAAGGACAAATAAATATATATCAAAAGTAAAAGATACAAGATATTGTGTTATGCAGTTAAGAAGACTGTTGTATATATATAATATAATACGTAAGAGACACAACTATCCTAAAGGACATGACTATCATAACTGAAATTTGGATATATTACATGCCCTTCTATCTAGGAAGGCTTCATTCTTAAAGTACAAGAGAAAACAAAATTTAAAGATCGTTGAATCTCAGAGCAATATAGATGCAGTGTAGAAGCATCAATCCATATCAGGGCAACTTTTATTGTAAGATTCGGTTGATAAGACTCTCGAATGAAACTTTTCGTCTTTGTTCAAAACAATGCAGATGTTGGTAAATTGATAAACCAGAGCAACAACTCTTGTGATTGGGATGACAATAAGGTTTTATTGTTAATTGTTTTTTTTCTTGATTTCCATTTTAGGATATTCCTCGTTACCCTTAGGCTGTGCAATATTATTCTTTCCATAGGATACTTATGCAATTTTACATCTTCATTAGATACTTTCAATTGATCTGTCAATCAATAAAATTCCGTCAATAGCAACAATTTGATCTTCAAATTTAATAGAGTCTGTAGATGTTTCTTTGTAAACAATTTGCACTTTTTGACTTTTGAAAACATCATTTTTCTTTATTTCAATCATTTAAGTTCTGTGACCACAGTACCATTTTTGCTTTTTAAATGAAAAACTTCCTTACATTTCCTAATAGAAATTTGTCAATAACTTCAATGTCAGTTTTTGGAGTTTCATGTTTAATCTTATCTTGATGAATTTCATTTATCATCCGATGATTTGCTACTTCCCATTGTTGGAATTATTGGTGTAATCTGTACATGTTGCCATGACATATTCATTTATCATCCGATGATTTGCTACTTCCCATTGTTGGAATTATTGGTGTAATCTGTACATGTTGCCATGACACATTCATATGTATCATTAGTGTACTTGTAATCATGGTTAAGGCCGTACTTTATTCTTTTATTGTGTGCCTCGGTGTGGTTAAAGCCAACCTAGTCAACTTTCATATGTAGGTTCAATAACCCTCTAGGGGAGTGTGCCCCTACTTATGTGGCCCCATAACCCTCTTGGGAGAATGCCATACCTACTTGAGTGGAATAAAACACACCACTCAAGCTTCATTTGTAAATCATATTTTCGATCAATGAACTAAGGCTCTCTAATATAAAGTGTTTAAGCCTACGAGCATCCAAACCTTCTGCTGCAAACTCTTGTTCCTTGGTTATTTTTCTCTCACTTGTGCACTTGATCTTTCTCTCTCTGGAACATTAATGGACAGCTCAAGCACACTGTTTTAGTTCTGGTTTTTCTCTTTTTTATGCAAGTTCTTAGGTTGGCATTTTTGTTCCATTCGATCCCGTCTTTTTGTTTGTGATCTCAACATGGTATCAAAGTGGGCGTGAACCTTTCCTACCTACTTCGCTGCTGTTATGTTTCTTCTTGGCTGTTCATGTTGTTGTGATCAGATTTTGGCATCTGGAAGATAACTAAATCGGAGTAATAATAAGGCTATTTTTCATGGTGTTATTCACTGTCTGGAAAAGATGTTTTTTCAGGGTTGTTGGAGTCTGTGTTATGCACTAATTAGAAAGATCTTGTCCAATGATTTGAGCACCCAGCACTGAGGCTTGCTGATTTATTTCAGTATTTTTTCAGCAGGTGTTCCGGGGCTAAGGGCTGGTAGCATTATTATTTTTCAAGACTGCTGAACCACAATTTCGGACCTTATTTTTCAACTACAGTTTGGAGACTTGGCTGGTGGTATCACTTTTTTTAACTGCAGAACTAGGGTTTCCAGATCTGATTTTTTCTACAGTTGATCCAAAAGTTTATTTGGATCATCTCTTTCAATGTTCACTTCAGCATTTGGTCCAAAGTTTTCTCATCATCACCTATGGGACGGCGGATTCGGATCTCTTCTTTTAGTGTTTTACCCTTGTACAAGGGTTGCACAACTCTTCTAGGGTTCCTTGGCTATCTCTAAGGATTTTTACTCCCTTTACAGGAGCAATGCTTCCTTCCTAGGGGATTTTCCCTCTCTTCAAAATCCAGCACTATATTCTTGTTCATTGTTTTCAGTATTATTTCTCTAGGGCTGCAATTTTTGCAAGGCTTGTGCTGCCCTAAATTCTAAGTGACCGGATCCGTCGACCCTGGAGGATGGATCCGCGGATCCCCATATCAGAACCAGATATGGATTCGGATCCGCATGAATCTGCCCACGATCCAGTTCATAAACGTTTTCAGCGCCAGCGGAAATTGATCCCTCCACAGCGTTTTATTTCGCATGCTCACTCACAACTCGCTATAAGTCGTGAGTTAGCTCAATTCGAGCCTTGGAATTCAAATCTATTAACTGTGCGCGGTGATTGTCAATGACAGTGAATGTCGAAGACGGATGTGAGAATGTCCACTTGTTTTTATCTATCCCTCTATGGATGCATCTGTCCCTCTTTGGCCCGCCTTCGCTATTTATTCCCACGAATGTCTGAAAGGGTCGCGACCAAGGATCAAAATTGATCACATCACAGCATGTCAAAAGGATCCCAGCACGTCCCAGAAGTGCCTTAAAAAAATGGCCATCCAAAAAAATGCTCATTTTCATTTTTACCCATTTTATAGAAAGTGCAAGGTGCATATTAAAATTTCATAAGAAGGGTTATTCTTCAAACTGCCATCAGATGTATGTCTTCAGTGAGTGACACATCCATGGATAACTTTGTTTACGTTGCAACTTGTGTTCGAGTTGTGTTCAAGTTTTGAAGTGGGGGCTTTGGCGGCGAGCGAAGTGACACGGCTCAGAAGTCAGAAGTCATCGTCCTAACTCTGTGGATAGTAAATTCATGATACTATGTAGAATTTTAATACTAATGGTGAAAAAAAGGAATGACTCAAATGACCTCCCTTTCACACTATATTGATTCTAGAATTTTTGGACAGAGAACACATAAATGTGGATCTAGATATCATATTAGATTTGAATGGAAAATGAATAAATGTTGAACTTAATCTTGTCGGCAATTTGTTTTTACTGTGAGGGACTTTATTTACTCCATAATAGTGTTATTGTACCATACCAACTTGAATTAATATGATGGAAGATAAGTGGCATCATGTGCTAGAGGAAAATTAAAGTTGTATTCCTTATTTGTTTTCTAGAATATCATTTAATATTACCTATCTATTTCTATTTGTTTTCTAGAATATCATTTAATATTATCTATCTATTTCTATTTGTTTTCTAGAATATAATTTAATATTACCTATTTATTTTCTCAAACCATCTATGACATGACCAAAACCGTGGCGGTATTGCCATGAACAATTCTCTACGTTGTCTTCCAAGTTCAATACCGAATGGATTTGTACTATGTCTATTTCATCGAAGCAATTATTTGAATTCTTGCTATGCTTGGATTTTAGTGATTTGAATTATGTTGTTATTTCCCTTCTTTTAAACCATTTATTTGAATTCTTGCTACGCTTGATTTTACTGATTTGAATTATGGTTCGTATTTCCCTTCTTTTGAACCATTTATTTAAATTCGTACTATGCTTGATTTTAGTGATTTGAATTATGTTGGTATTTCCCTTCTTTTGAACCATCCATAGCATGACCAAGACCCTAGCATTACCGTCATCCTAATTTCTCTGGAATTGTTTGTAAGGACATTTTTCTTAAACTAGATTTGTAGAGCATTTTTCTTCTTCGAAGGTATTCTTTGAATTCTTGTTACACTTGAATTGTGGATTTTCTACCATCATTTGTTTGAAGTTGATATCCAATAATGTGTCTTTGAATCCTTAGGTATTTATGCTTCTTTCAAGTTCATGTGTTCACTATTGTCTGCAATAGTGAAGGGCTTGTTGTCGTCCTTATACATAGCTACAAGCATGGAGAAGTCTCCAACCCACTTGGTGTGTCCTTGGAGGCACAATGCCTAAGTCCAAACCCACTGTCACCTCGACTTGGACTTCTTCCATCTAGGCTCACTCCTAGGGAAGCCAAGGGGGGTAGACCCTACTTACTAAGTAAGTTGATTAATGTGATCTAGGAGTTAATTTTAGTTTATTAAGTTAGGTGGAGACTAACCTATATGACAAGCAGCATTGCAAATGCAAAGCTTCAATGACAAGCATACCTTTCCCTACAAGGACAACTAGGACTAGTGCCTAAAGGTTGGGTAAAGGGAGTCAATTAAGTTTATACAACAAAAATACAAAGAATAGTTTAATGATCTAATTACAATGAAACAAGAATATAACTTTACACTTGAAATAATTACAAGATGAAATATACAAATGAATTCTAACAAGGATAAACTCACAATGAAACTAGCAAATTAGATATTTGCACAATATATACAAAAGAATTCAAAGAACCATTAGATCCAATACACAATGAAGCATGAAATATCCACAAATGAAACAATGGAACTTAACTTAACTTGGAAGCAAATTGCAAGTGAGAACCAATGCGCAACTTAGGAAAAGAGGGGACTTGGAAGTAAATTACCAAAATAAAGATGGTGCGCAACCTTTAGAGATGTATCACTTGAAAGTACATGTGCCCAACTGAAAAGTAACTTAACGTGCAAGATAGATAAATGCTTGTAAAGTAAAGTGCAAGAAAATAAAAAAATACACAACTTTTATTAAGATGTTTAGAACTGAAAAGTAAAGGTTGTATAAGTAATTTTTTAAAAAGTTTTAAGCCTTAGTTAAACTAGGTGAGGATGCAAGCCTAGACCGTGTGTCTACCCCTAAACTATTACCGCTTTGACCAAAATGATTGTTGGGTGCTCAAGAAGAAGGGCAAGCAAGGCCCTTCCCTAGCTCCACAGGTCAACCCGGAATGCTTGGGCGCTCAAGCAGGGGAGACACCTACTGTCGTGAGGTCATCCCCGACTTAACACCCCCTATAGCCTCCACAAGTCACCCTTTTTTTATGGTAAAAGTTGTACCAGTTATGGGTGCCTAGTTAAACTAGATAAATTACTTCCCAAATAAGTTACTCCCCTAATTAGTCTAGATGTGGCTACAACCTAAGATTGTTTCAAACTTGAAAGAGATTGGAACATAAGATTACTTCCAACTTAAACAATATATTAACAAGATAAACAAGAAATGCAAGCCTTACGATATTGCATGGGTTGGTTAAGCCAAATAAATCAAGGTGTAAGAAAAATTAATCAGTGCAAGGTGTAAGAAAAATAAATCAATGCAAGTAAAAGACTTGGAAAGTAAAGAGATTGCACCTAGCCACATAACCTTGCCTTAAGGACAAGTGGGGCCTAAGAATGAAAGAAAAAACAGAGAATTAATCTATCCTAGTCTTCCGATTTTGCATGGATTGGCAAGGCCAAATCACTTTGCAAGGTGTAGGAAAATTAATTATTAACAAAACAGAAAATTACTTTTAGATGAGAAAGCAAGCCCAATAGACTCTCTTGGGCTGCTTACAATGCTTGAAAGAATTGAGAGAAGAAAGGGGTTTAGAAACCCCAACTTAGGAGGCTCTTTTGGAGTGTTTTGAGCCCCAAAATGGGCAGCACCTCCTCTTGTTCTGGCGAGAACCTGCAAAAAACAGCAAGCTAATGCTTGTTGAAAATGCTGCAAAAGTACTTGAAAGTATTTAGAAATTTCTGTTAGTATAAAACAAAAATTTATAGGTAAAAATCTGAACAGTAAATGTATATTTTTATGTTATTTTCAGAACATATAATGCCTCAAATCAATAGAAAAAGATGAGGGAAAAAAACAGAAATTTTTGGAGGCTTATGTTGGCCCAACAAGTAAATTTCCAGATCTGAAATCTACTTGTTTAAGCACCTAGGTGACCTGCAAATGGTGTCCAACTTTCTACAAAGCCAATCAAGAGGTGAGTAGATCCAATAAACAAGTAAAATACTTTACTAGTTCTATCAAAACTACCTCACTAAAACAAATAGAAATATTTCTACTTATTCTACCAAGCAAAATACTTTGCTATGGATCTCTTAATCTAGGCAAATAAACAAGCAAGAACACTAGAAACAAAGCAATATCACCTCAATAATATTTGCATAACATCAAGAAGACTCTCAATGCCAAAATGGTGTTCCTCCAAAGCTTCATTTATTCATAAAAAATCTGCATGCAAATACTTGCAGCAAAACTAGAAAAAATGGGGAAGAGAGAGAGAGGGGGGAGTGGGAGAGATTTGGGCATATAGTGGTGTTGCTCTGAGAATAGATGTTCAAATGAAGGCAAAACCAGGTCCGAAGTTGAGCTAGGGTGAGCATTAGCCCACCGAAACTCAACAGATTTGAGGGTTAAACAACCCTCTGAAGGACTGAGGCAACCGCCCTCAAAAAATAAAAAGGAGAACTTCCAAATATATTTCCATGTCCATTTCAAATGAGCCTCCATCTCTTTATATAGTTTGTGCCTTAGGTTTGCTTCCTTGTTTTAGGCGACTTATCCCTCAAGTTAAGATCTTTTACCCTTTCCTTTACTCAATGGTGGTTTACCCCTTAAGTTGGGGGTCTTTTACCCCTTACTTTGCCCAATGGACACCTTTAAAACTAGTTGTTTCCCTCCTTGTGCCCATTAAAGCCCCTCCGGCTCCCCTTTAGTTGGGAACTATGGCCTATGGCAAGCCCCCTAAGCCACTATGTCCCTCCTCCGTAGGGTCAAAGGGGAGAGGACATGACATCATCATTATTACCCATTTTGGTAGGTGCTTCTTTGCAAGTCCCACTTTAATTTTCTGTTATATATTATGTATATAAAGTAATGAAATCAATTTTTTTTATAAGGTAACTTTTTCAAAAAATTATGTATTTATTTTTAATATATATAAAAGGTAACTTTTATATTTAAAAAGAATATACATGTATATATAACTTATCAAAAGGTTAAAAAAATTAAAAAGGGGTGCAACCTTTCAAAAGACCCTTAAAACAAAATATTAAACAATTTAATGAACTATATATATATATATATATAACTTGTCAAAAGGTTAAAAAAATTAAAAATGGGTGTGACCATTCAAAAGACCCTTAAAAAAATTATTAAACAATCTAATGAATGTTGAGTCGACTGTACATACGACAGAGAAGAAAATCAGCGGCTGGTACAGAATAATTGGCGGCTGAAGGACAGCATACGTCGTACGGTAGCAGCATATGTCGTACGGTAGCAGCATACGTCGTACGGTAACAGCATACGTCGTACGGTAGCAGCATATGTCGTACGGTAGCAGCATACGTCGTACGGTAACAGCATACGTCGTACGGTAGCAGCATATGTGGGATCCTCTAGGAGATATTTCTTGTTTTGCTCCCGAGCAGGCAACCTTGGTAATTCTATGATGACTACCATCCATGTTACCATAGATATGTTCTTATGAAAATGCTATTGGAAATACTTTTGCTCTTGTTGTTCTTGTTCCGAGAAGGTCACAGGCAATAGCTACAAGGACAGTTGCAAGCATGGAGCAGAGGACTCCATCAAGTGGTGAGGCAAGTGATCTCACCAAGTACCAATTCTAAAGGAGGCGTGTAAAGCAAAATGAGTTTTGCACATCGTTCACTCAAATGTGTGTGGAGCAATGTCAACCTCCTCACTAAGCGTGTATGTATACTATGTTTCTTTTATTGATGATTTCTCACATAAAACTTGCATTTGTTTCTTGAAAGCAAAAAGCGAAGTATTTAGTAAGTTCGAGAAATTCAAGCACTTGTGGAAATCGTATCCGAAAAGAAGATAAAGATCTTGAGGTTCGATAATGAAGGAGAGTACACCTCAGATGACTTCAAGACATTCTGTAGAGAGGTCGGGATTAAGAGGGAGCTCACTACTCCCTGCAATCCTCAACAGAATGGTGTAGCAGAAAGAAAGAATTGTACAATAATGGAAGTAGTAAAAGCCTTGATCCATGATCAAGACTTACCCATACATCTATGGGCACTGTGGGCAGAAGCATCCAGGATCGCGATATATGTGTAGAACAAAGTTTACATTCCTGGTCATCGGAGGATCGAAACTGGCAGAGATGTCACCTTCGATGAGGATACAGCTTTTAGCAGATCGAGGCAGAGTCATTCAGATGAGGTCCATGATGAAGATCTTGTATCTCCCAGGATTGCAGATGCAGAGGGAGAACCTTCCACCTTTGAAGAAGCAGTCAAGAAGAAAGAATGGAAGGAAGCTATGATGGAAGAATATCAATCCATCATGAAAAATGATGTATGGGAAATTGTGCCTAGACCTAAAGGAAAGTTTGCAGTCACTTGAAAATGGGTTTACAAGATAAAGCATGCAGTAGATGGGAGTATCGATAAATACCAGGCAAGATTCATGGCTAGAGGGTTCTACCAGCAGGAGGGAGAAGACTATGATGAGACGTTTGCTCCAGTTGCCAGATACACCTCTATTAGAGCCATCACATCTCTCGTAGCATCCATGGGTTGGAGTTTACATCAGATGGATGTAAAGATCGTTTTTCTCAATGGAGTAATTGAGGAAGAAGTATACATAGAGAAACCTCAAGGTTTTGAGGTACACCCGAGAGAGACCACTGTATGCAAATTAAAGAAGGCCTTGTATGGATTCAAGCAAGCTCCAAGAGCTTGGTATGCACGAATTGACAATTACTTGACGAGACTTGGATTTTCCAAGAGCTATGTTGATCCAAACCTTTATTACAAGGTTGTGAATGATGCACCTATGATCCTGCTACTATATGTTGATGATTTGTTTTCTAATAGGTGTAGAGCCTCTCATTATTCAATGTAAGAGGGAGTTAGCCTCTAAATTCGATATCAAGGATCTTGGTCTCATGCATTATTATTTGGGACTAGAAGTATGGCAGAAGCGTGATGAAATCTTCCTGGGGCAAGGGAAGTATGTTGTAATGATCCTTCAAAAGTTTGGGATGATAGATTACATATCCATGGCAACTCCCATGGTGACAGATCTGAAGAAGCTAAGAGACTCTGATTTTGATCCAGTAGACTCGTCCCTGTACCAACAGTTGATTGGCTCATTGATGTATTTGGTGAATACCCGACCGAACATTTGCTTTGTTGTGAACACGTTGAGCCAGTTCTAGGTGGAACCTAGACATGAGCATCAGATAGCTGCAAAGCACATTTTGAGATATCTTCGTGGGACGCTAAATTATGGTTTGAGATATGCCTCAAACAGTGACGTACAACTGCATGGGTTTACTGATTCAGATTGGGCAGGGAGTGCAGATGACAGAAAGAATACTCTGGAATATGTTTCAGTTTGGGCTCTGCTATGATATCATGGGCTAGCAGGAAACAAAAGTTTGTTGCACTCAACACTGTAGAAGCATAGTATATTGCAGCTTGTGATGCTTGTACGGAAGCAGTATGGCTCTGTAAGTTGATTTATGGACTATTTGATTAGGTGTTGGATTCGACTGTGATATATTGTGATAATCAAAGCTTTGTGAAGCTTTTAGAGAACCTTGTGTTCCATGATAGGTCGAAGCACATTGAGATCAAGTACTCTTTTATCCGTGATAAGGTCCAGAAGGGAGAAGTGATTCTCCAGTACATCTCCACCGATGAGCAGACAGCTGATATTTTGACAAAACCTCTGTCCAAGATAAAGTTTGCATACTTGAGGGACAAGTTGGGACTTGTGGAGATACCCTCCCTTGGTTGAAAAGGAGGAGATGACTTCCTCGGTTTGGAGGGAGTGTTGATATATGGCATCATGGATAGTCAGTGTGTTGGTGGACAGACATTCTCCAAGTGGAGAATGGTCGAGGAAGAACAGATTGTTGGTGTACCATGGATAGCTATTCTCCCGGGGCATTGCCCGGATAGGTAGAATGGTCCAGGACAGTTATTCTCCTGGGGCTTTGCCTAGACAAGTAGAATGGTTCATCTCCCTGAGTTCACAGTAGTGACCAGAGTGGGGAGATTGGTACAGGACAAACATTTTCCCCGAGTTCACAGTAGTGGCCAAAGGGGGGAAAATGATCTGGTACAGTCATTCTTCCTGAGTTCGCAATAGTGACCAAAGTGGGAAGAATGGTCCTTGTAGCCCATGGCGTGGCTTTCAGCATCTATTGGGATAGTCATTCTTCCTGTGTCACATGAAATGACCAGGATAGGAAGAATGGTCTCTATATCACTCTGTTGAGTGAGCGACTTATGCGAGACACTCTGTTGAGTGTGCTAAGTCCAGCGCATGACTTATTCAGCATCATGCACGATTACTCAGATGGAGTATGGCCTCAAGAGATGATGCAGACGATGATATATTTTGATGTCGGATGCTGTCAGATGATACTGATAGTGATTATGATGCTCATGACTTGATCTGCGTGATCATGAGATAGCCTATGTGGCTATGATGATGCTACCTGTAGAATGGTTTACAAGACTATGTGAACCTTTCCCATACCATGTGAAATGGAATGATGTGTTTGAGACCATTACAGTTAATACCTCCCTAGCTAGGAGGGAGTGTTGATCTTATGGTAGTTGTGGGAGGTATTAACCTCCATGTGTAACCTTTGACTAGAATAGAATATTCTGGAAGCCAGAGAAATCCTAAACGGATGTGTAAAAACCCTAGAAGACAAGTCGGCTCAGTAAAATAATTAATATTAAAGTATTAGCTTCTAGAAGGACAAGTCGGCCCAGACAGGTGACAAGAACCACTATAAATAGGAGGCGCTTGAGCTCATTTGTACACACTTTACTCACTCTCTCGAAAAAGTATAGCGCAAGTTTGGAGCTCCAGTTGCAAGAAAGGAAGGTGCATCTTTTCGGGTGATTCTTGGTCTCTCTCTCTAGCGCTATCTAGCCTAAGATATGCGCCCTACCTTCTAGTATCTCTTGGTGGTATTCTTGGTGACATCTTCGAGTATATTGGTGGATTTCTTGAAAGTGTAAATTTGGGGAAGAAGTGCAACTACAACTACTGCAATTGAGTATTGTTCTTGTTTTGTGGTTGTGGAGACTCTCTCTCTTGTGCACCCTTGGAGAAAGTGCGCTCTCCTTGTTTTGTGTTATTGTTGTAGTTGGATGGTGTTTTTTGGTTTCATCTCATGCTACTGTTGCAACTAGGGTTTATCTGTTGGTTCTAGTGTGGCTTTCCAGAATCATTCTATCTAGCAAAGGTTAAGGTGGTCAGGGGTGGTTGTGTGCCTATGGTTGGGTGACAATAGTGATATTGTCTATGGTTAAAATGAGCACATTTAACAAGGACGTCATCCCAAAAGCTATTGGGAGCAACGGATAAACAAGAAATTCGAGTAGGAAAAGAAGAGAGTTTTTACATGCAGATTTCGGGCAGCAAGAGAGGAGTTGAGTGTTGGGAAGAGCACCAGCCATGTTGTGCTTGAAGGCAGCCATTATTGGGCTATGTTTATGCTGGAAATGTGGCTTGTGGGCCTATAAAATGGGCTATAATCCTGTAGTGTGTTTTCCTGTGGAGGAAATGGCTCAAGAGCCTTGTGAAGGTTGTTGTGAGAACTCCTGAAGCAACTGGGAGTTCCTAGAGTCCCCAGCTAAAAGATTCCTGGCCAATCGAGTGCACTGGAAGCCCTGAAAAATGAATGGTACAGCCCGAGGGAATGTGAGTAGTGAAGGGGGTACATTCCTTGGCTTGTGCAAGTTGTGGGAAAGAGAGATGGTGGATTGGAACTACTGTTGGAGTAGAACCTGGGTTTTGGGCTGCTAAGTGTGGAGAGTGGATAGCTAAGAGGGTCAGACTTCCTTGCGGACTCATATTCTCAACTCGAGGGTGGCTTGTTGTTGAGAGAAAATGAACAACAGCACCTATGGCTGGGAGGTTCATCCTTCGTACACAACCAATTGGTTAAGTTTTATAAACAGATAAATTCTCTGTTATGTTATTATGTTTATTCCGCTATGAACTTTTTTGGGAAAAGTACTTTTCTCTTTATGCTTTGTTATCCTTATTTGCGTTGTGAGCGAGATATCTAGTTGATCTTTAGGAGTTTAGATTTTCTGATTTTAGCACCGTTCTACGAGTTGTTTTTGCACTCCCACGTACTTTATGATAGTGGATGTATTTTTTAGTTGCACTGACCTACACTTGTGGTCATTTATCAAACATTAATAAAATTTTCTCTTATCTTATCTTGCACATAGTGATGGGATCCACCTCCTAAAGGATGGATCAAATACAACTTTAATGGAGCCTCTAAAAGCAATCCAGGCCTGGTTGGCGCAAGTGAAGCTTGTAGAAACAACCAAGGGCAGATTGTGAGAATTTTATTGAAATTTCTAGATACCAAAAGAAGAAGTCGATGCCCTAAGGATAGGGGTGGCAGAAACTCTTAAAGGGGTTTGTAGGAAGGTGATATTTGAGGGGGAATCCAAATTAATCAATGACATAGCAAAAGGCAACATCTCTAGCTTGTCATGATTCATTGGTAGCAAAGTAACATGGATTACTCAAGCAAAGGAATGCGTTGACTCATGGAACTTCACCAATGTAAGAAGGTCTACAAATAAGATAGTTGATTAGCTAACCAATCAAGCCATGACTATGAAATCCAATATACCCTAATCCCTTCATCTCTAACCACTGGAAGGATTGCTTGTGTTGTTTGTTAAAGCAAAGGGGGACACCACCATGAAAACAATATTAAGCATTGGCCCAAAGTTGGAGTCACAGATTTCAAAATCCACCAACAAAGAAAGATTGATTGCAATGAACATAGCGGTTCTATGTTTTTGTACTATAAATCTCAAGTTTGGTGTTACAGGTTATATAGCCTTTGTGGTATGGGGTCATTTTCTTTAAGAACTCAGAAAGAAGCAACAACAGTCATATTTATCCCACTTTCTATTTATGTGTCTGGATTACAAGCATAGTTTTTAAACCAGACTCAGACATCGACTCGGTCACCTACCAACTCGAACATCAACTTGGACTCAGATTGACTCGGACCGATCTTATTTCAATGACTCGATTCACTAAAAAATACATTAAATAAAAATTTTAATGAAAAAAAATGATTTTAAAGCTTTCAAACCATGATTCCAAACCATTAGAGACAAAATATGCAAAGTTTGCTCATATATATACCATGTAAGGGTGTATATATCAAAATGCCACCGAGTGCAATACATATCAGCAACAAAATACATAATCAATGAGGCTCTAAATGACCTCTAGAGTCCATAAAACATGCTACAACTACAAGCCACTGGTCTACTACATATCATTGATCAACATGATCAATCATCAAACTCATCACCACTGCTAGAAATGGGATCATCACCAGCAGCTACAAAACCATCCTCTGACTCCTAGACATTTCCATTGCAGTAGTAGTAGCACTAGAGTCCAAACCACTTTGTTGTAGCCTGTATCCTCCTCAATAATCCACTGCAAATAGTCCAAAGACTCCAAACCAGCTCCAAGTTGTTTCCTTAAGGCTCAGATTTCCTCAACCTTCTCTTCAATACACTCAGCAGTCTACAGTCTTCAGTGTTCAGAGTCCAGACTTCAACACTGGCAGTTGCTCTCTAAAACTCCAACAATCATATGCACAATTGCTCGCAATGTTGAATGAGAGAGATCTGAGGCAAGTAGGGGGCGGGGGGTGTTGTATTTATAGCAAGCTTTTAGGGTATATACATTGGGTTTTTTTATTTTTTTTAATTAAAAAAAAACGATTTTTTAAGTTACAGTCTACACAGGTGGGTCTGGAATCAAACCAACCGAGTAGGCACGGACACGGCCGGTTTGGCCGGTTTGGTACTGTTAGCACAAATTTCTACCCTCCAATCTGAGCTGATAAACCTGTTATGACAGCAGTAAAAATTTGGCTAATTATAGGAGAAATAGCCCCAGATGTCACGGGCTAAACCCCTCTCTGTTTGGGCTAGTGCTTGCTAGCCATAGGGGGAGTCCCTAGGCACAATGAAGCGCCTTGCTGGCTGATCTAAGGTCTGATTTCTGCGTTAAAACTAAAAAATCAGCGAGCTGTTTTGTTTTGGACAGCGTGTGAAAGCGGTCCAAAATAGTGAGAAAATCGATCTTATATGCTTGGAGGGAACTTGCAAGGTTAGCACCATGAAGATAGACTAGAAAGAAGATGAAAACTATTCAAAATAATCAAAATTAACCATGATAAACAGTTCAGAAAATGACATATCAGATTACAAATTTACCATAATATCGCCAAGAAAAGAGGTTCGAATGACAAACACACACTTCTTTATTGATAAAGCTTCCAAGAGAGTTGATTGCACCACACTTGACAAGCCTACAACCGATATAATGACTACTTTGCTCAAAGAGGAGCCACTAAACTAGAGAAAGAGAGAAGAGAATGAGAGAGAGACACTATGTTGCTACTACAAGAACCAACGAAATAAGCCAAGGCAAGCCTCCAATATATAGCTAGTGAGGGCGCACATCCAAAGGAAGAAAGAGGGACACATGAAGGGGGTAAAAATAGAGTCTAAGTTTAGAGTGGGTGCATGAGTGCATGGGGGAGATAATTTTAGGAAACTCATGCGACCTCTCCTTCCATCATAAATTAATTATCATATGCTCCAATTTTAGGAATATGTGCCCTAGCCTAGGTGGATGCCACATCACTGCCACATGTCGACCTCAGAGGCTGCCACTTCGCACTGCATGGATGATGACTAGACCTCCTAAATATAGAGGCAACTAAAAATAGAACAGCTAAAAATAAAACCTCTAAAAATAGATTCATGGTTCTATTTTTAAAAAAATTGTCCACATATATACTGCCAAAAATAGAAAGTCATCTGAATACCCTTGAATTTATACTCATTAATCTTGTTTTTCCGCAAGGGATCCAAATATGCCATCAGAACTGTTATGTGGGCCCTGATGCTCAACCTGCTAAAAATAGCAATCTGGGTGACATCATCCGAAAAAAGGTCCAAAGGACTCTAGATGCCTCAAGGATCAATACTGCGCTCTCAGAATCTGAATCTAGGGCATGAATCACAACCTATCAAAAATAGTAAGTTCCTGCATGTCCCCCGAAAAAATGTCATCGGGCCTAGAATCCTGCAAGGACTCATACTGTATGCTCTGAACTGCCCCAAACTATCAAGAGACCCACCCAAACCATGCCTCCTAAAAAGTAGCAACACATGTATACATCTCTCTCTCGCAAATGCATGGAAACCAAGTACACTATGACTCTTGAACTAAGCAACCTTGTACTGATCATGTACCTGCCTCGTGTGTGAAACAACCTCCTTCTCAACATAAGTGCTAAAACCCTAGGAAAATCTTAGTATGCCAACCAAAGTGTTGCATGTTGGCTCTTAACCCTCAAGACTTTCAAGGGTGAAAATCTAGGGGTTAACAGTGGCGACTCAAGGGGACGGGATCCCCCTATGAGATGTCGAGAACCATAAGAATCTTTGTGTCCATATAATCAACTGATGCTCCGTGAATTGAGGAATGTATACCAAAAATACCCCTGTAATTATGTGGAAGGCTGACAAAAAGGCCATGTAATCCGATGAAGAACAACCTATAAGCTGACTTGTAGTACCAAAGCCTGTCCAATGGGCCATGGAGTCAGAGTATATAATCCTCCCACTGAAAACTGAAGACCAAGGGGTCTCATCCAAATCCGCTACTTGCTACCACCCAATGATGTACACTCCTCCCTGCGGTAAATGCGTTGATGTCGACACAAGGGAGCAAGTCACTTCATCAGATGTCAATAATGTAAACACCTGTGAAGTGCGAAGGAACACCACCAATAATGTCAATGGATCCTAAGGTACGAGCACAACTTGACACTGTGAAAGATGTTATGAAGTCGAACAGTGACAAGGATCATCCAATCAAGGCCCAATGATGTTCATCCTTGTCGGATGCGAAATAACTGCCAATGAGGCTAACAGCTACTAAGGTGCTCTACTTCTGGGTCATCTGTAGATAATGTGTTGAAGTCATCTGTAGATAATGTGTTGAAGTCGATACAAGATGACTTTCTGAAAAGAAGAGCAATGATGTCTCTCTTCCATCAGCTCGAAGTGATAACTCAAGAAGATCAAGATGAAAGAACCACGTACCATATCCCTATGCTGGATGAGGGGGGGTGACTGACTCGAAGTGGAAGACTGAATGATTAGAGATGAGGAGACAAGACACAAGATGACTCAAGACACTCCTATGTCTCCTCAAACTACCCATCCTTAAGGTTTACTACTTCGGGAATAATGACAAACGGGACCCCCATCACGGCTCACTCTAATGATAGACACAAAGGCTCGACATGCACAAGATAGACATTGAAATTTTGACCCAGGAATAACATTTATGGACAGCCATTTATTCAAAAAAAGGAAAGACACACAAGACTCGACCACATGCTGATATAACTAGGATAAAATCAACGACACCTATGCAAAGACTGAAAAGTAAATACTGAAATGGAAGACACTTGCAACGGAAAGTAAATTGTTGTCTTAAAACTGTAAAAAATTAGCAAGAAAGAAAGACATGAAAAGATAATGCTGAAAGGGACAACTGTTGATTTTTCAATAAGGTAGGTTAAGCATGTAGTTCATTTCAATTTGCATTTGTCTTAACCATAAATAAGAATGTTGCAGCAACCAAGATCACAAGAAGAAACACCATGCACAAGAACACAAGAAGTATCCTAGAAAACCCTTCTCAACAACGGAAGAAAACCCAGCCAAATCCTTTGCTATATTCTTCAAGAGAAAGACCTTCACCACCAAGAAAGACCTAGCACACAAGAGGGTGCTCAAACCCTAAAAGACTAGCGCCCAAGAGAGGTGCGCACTTTTCCCAAGTGAATGTACTTGCTGAAATTTCCAAACTCACATGAAGGATATGATTCCACAATGGAGAATCTTCCTTTACTTATATTAGACTTGTCCTATCAACAGAAGTGTCTATTGGCTCAACAGGGCCGACCTCACTAAGTCACAATATAATAATTATTATTATTATTATAATTAATATTAACCAGATTAATTATCTTTTACATTTATTATTAATCACATTAAGATGGGGCTGACCTGTACCCATAACAATTAAGGTTACAGGCAGGTCTGACTCTTGAACAATATATAGCAAAGGATCTGATACACCCACTAGTGCTTATCCACTAGGGTCACATCCATAGGGATGTCATATCTCTGGTTCACTGCATTACACAAAAGAACCAGATCTTCACA
>ML817193.1:44712-59753 GCA_009831015.1 Picea engelmannii | reverse complement strand
CATATGTGGGATCCTCTAGGAGATATTTCTTGTTTTGCTCCCGAGCAGGCAACCTTGGTAATTCTATGATGACTACCATCCATGTTACCATAGATATGTTCTTATGAAAATGCTATTGGAAATACTTTTGCTCTTGTTGTTCTTGTTCCGAGAAGGTCACAGGCAATAGCTACAAGGACAGTTGCAAGCATGGAGCAGAGGACTCCATCAAGTGGTGAGGCAAGTGATCTCACCAAGTACCAATTCTAAAGGAGGCGTGTAAAGCAAAATGAGTTTTGCACATCGTTCACTCAAATGTGTGTGGAGCAATGTCAACCTCCTCACTAAGCGTGTATGTATACTATGTTTCTTTTATTGATGATTTCTCACATAAAACTTGCATTTGTTTCTTGAAAGCAAAAAGCGAAGTATTTAGTAAGTTCGAGAAATTCAAGCACTTGTGGAAATCGTATCCGAAAAGAAGATAAAGATCTTGAGGTTCGATAATGAAGGAGAGTACACCTCAGATGACTTCAAGACATTCTGTAGAGAGGTCGGGATTAAGAGGGAGCTCACTACTCCCTGCAATCCTCAACAGAATGGTGTAGCAGAAAGAAAGAATTGTACAATAATGGAAGTAGTAAAAGCCTTGATCCATGATCAAGACTTACCCATACATCTATGGGCACTGTGGGCAGAAGCATCCAGGATCGCGATATATGTGTAGAACAAAGTTTACATTCCTGGTCATCGGAGGATCGAAACTGGCAGAGATGTCACCTTCGATGAGGATACAGCTTTTAGCAGATCGAGGCAGAGTCATTCAGATGAGGTCCATGATGAAGATCTTGTATCTCCCAGGATTGCAGATGCAGAGGGAGAACCTTCCACCTTTGAAGAAGCAGTCAAGAAGAAAGAATGGAAGGAAGCTATGATGGAAGAATATCAATCCATCATGAAAAATGATGTATGGGAAATTGTGCCTAGACCTAAAGGAAAGTTTGCAGTCACTTGAAAATGGGTTTACAAGATAAAGCATGCAGTAGATGGGAGTATCGATAAATACCAGGCAAGATTCATGGCTAGAGGGTTCTACCAGCAGGAGGGAGAAGACTATGATGAGACGTTTGCTCCAGTTGCCAGATACACCTCTATTAGAGCCATCACATCTCTCGTAGCATCCATGGGTTGGAGTTTACATCAGATGGATGTAAAGATCGTTTTTCTCAATGGAGTAATTGAGGAAGAAGTATACATAGAGAAACCTCAAGGTTTTGAGGTACACCCGAGAGAGACCACTGTATGCAAATTAAAGAAGGCCTTGTATGGATTCAAGCAAGCTCCAAGAGCTTGGTATGCACGAATTGACAATTACTTGACGAGACTTGGATTTTCCAAGAGCTATGTTGATCCAAACCTTTATTACAAGGTTGTGAATGATGCACCTATGATCCTGCTACTATATGTTGATGATTTGTTTTCTAATAGGTGTAGAGCCTCTCATTATTCAATGTAAGAGGGAGTTAGCCTCTAAATTCGATATCAAGGATCTTGGTCTCATGCATTATTATTTGGGACTAGAAGTATGGCAGAAGCGTGATGAAATCTTCCTGGGGCAAGGGAAGTATGTTGTAATGATCCTTCAAAAGTTTGGGATGATAGATTACATATCCATGGCAACTCCCATGGTGACAGATCTGAAGAAGCTAAGAGACTCTGATTTTGATCCAGTAGACTCGTCCCTGTACCAACAGTTGATTGGCTCATTGATGTATTTGGTGAATACCCGACCGAACATTTGCTTTGTTGTGAACACGTTGAGCCAGTTCTAGGTGGAACCTAGACATGAGCATCAGATAGCTGCAAAGCACATTTTGAGATATCTTCGTGGGACGCTAAATTATGGTTTGAGATATGCCTCAAACAGTGACGTACAACTGCATGGGTTTACTGATTCAGATTGGGCAGGGAGTGCAGATGACAGAAAGAATACTCTGGAATATGTTTCAGTTTGGGCTCTGCTATGATATCATGGGCTAGCAGGAAACAAAAGTTTGTTGCACTCAACACTGTAGAAGCATAGTATATTGCAGCTTGTGATGCTTGTACGGAAGCAGTATGGCTCTGTAAGTTGATTTATGGACTATTTGATTAGGTGTTGGATTCGACTGTGATATATTGTGATAATCAAAGCTTTGTGAAGCTTTTAGAGAACCTTGTGTTCCATGATAGGTCGAAGCACATTGAGATCAAGTACTCTTTTATCCGTGATAAGGTCCAGAAGGGAGAAGTGATTCTCCAGTACATCTCCACCGATGAGCAGACAGCTGATATTTTGACAAAACCTCTGTCCAAGATAAAGTTTGCATACTTGAGGGACAAGTTGGGACTTGTGGAGATACCCTCCCTTGGTTGAAAAGGAGGAGATGACTTCCTCGGTTTGGAGGGAGTGTTGATATATGGCATCATGGATAGTCAGTGTGTTGGTGGACAGACATTCTCCAAGTGGAGAATGGTCGAGGAAGAACAGATTGTTGGTGTACCATGGATAGCTATTCTCCCGGGGCATTGCCCGGATAGGTAGAATGGTCCAGGACAGTTATTCTCCTGGGGCTTTGCCTAGACAAGTAGAATGGTTCATCTCCCTGAGTTCACAGTAGTGACCAGAGTGGGGAGATTGGTACAGGACAAACATTTTCCCCGAGTTCACAGTAGTGGCCAAAGGGGGGAAAATGATCTGGTACAGTCATTCTTCCTGAGTTCGCAATAGTGACCAAAGTGGGAAGAATGGTCCTTGTAGCCCATGGCGTGGCTTTCAGCATCTATTGGGATAGTCATTCTTCCTGTGTCACATGAAATGACCAGGATAGGAAGAATGGTCTCTATATCACTCTGTTGAGTGAGCGACTTATGCGAGACACTCTGTTGAGTGTGCTAAGTCCAGCGCATGACTTATTCAGCATCATGCACGATTACTCAGATGGAGTATGGCCTCAAGAGATGATGCAGACGATGATATATTTTGATGTCGGATGCTGTCAGATGATACTGATAGTGATTATGATGCTCATGACTTGATCTGCGTGATCATGAGATAGCCTATGTGGCTATGATGATGCTACCTGTAGAATGGTTTACAAGACTATGTGAACCTTTCCCATACCATGTGAAATGGAATGATGTGTTTGAGACCATTACAGTTAATACCTCCCTAGCTAGGAGGGAGTGTTGATCTTATGGTAGTTGTGGGAGGTATTAACCTCCATGTGTAACCTTTGACTAGAATAGAATATTCTGGAAGCCAGAGAAATCCTAAACGGATGTGTAAAAACCCTAGAAGACAAGTCGGCTCAGTAAAATAATTAATATTAAAGTATTAGCTTCTAGAAGGACAAGTCGGCCCAGACAGGTGACAAGAACCACTATAAATAGGAGGCGCTTGAGCTCATTTGTACACACTTTACTCACTCTCTCGAAAAAGTATAGCGCAAGTTTGGAGCTCCAGTTGCAAGAAAGGAAGGTGCATCTTTTCGGGTGATTCTTGGTCTCTCTCTCTAGCGCTATCTAGCCTAAGATATGCGCCCTACCTTCTAGTATCTCTTGGTGGTATTCTTGGTGACATCTTCGAGTATATTGGTGGATTTCTTGAAAGTGTAAATTTGGGGAAGAAGTGCAACTACAACTACTGCAATTGAGTATTGTTCTTGTTTTGTGGTTGTGGAGACTCTCTCTCTTGTGCACCCTTGGAGAAAGTGCGCTCTCCTTGTTTTGTGTTATTGTTGTAGTTGGATGGTGTTTTTTGGTTTCATCTCATGCTACTGTTGCAACTAGGGTTTATCTGTTGGTTCTAGTGTGGCTTTCCAGAATCATTCTATCTAGCAAAGGTTAAGGTGGTCAGGGGTGGTTGTGTGCCTATGGTTGGGTGACAATAGTGATATTGTCTATGGTTAAAATGAGCACATTTAACAAGGACGTCATCCCAAAAGCTATTGGGAGCAACGGATAAACAAGAAATTCGAGTAGGAAAAGAAGAGAGTTTTTACATGCAGATTTCGGGCAGCAAGAGAGGAGTTGAGTGTTGGGAAGAGCACCAGCCATGTTGTGCTTGAAGGCAGCCATTATTGGGCTATGTTTATGCTGGAAATGTGGCTTGTGGGCCTATAAAATGGGCTATAATCCTGTAGTGTGTTTTCCTGTGGAGGAAATGGCTCAAGAGCCTTGTGAAGGTTGTTGTGAGAACTCCTGAAGCAACTGGGAGTTCCTAGAGTCCCCAGCTAAAAGATTCCTGGCCAATCGAGTGCACTGGAAGCCCTGAAAAATGAATGGTACAGCCCGAGGGAATGTGAGTAGTGAAGGGGGTACATTCCTTGGCTTGTGCAAGTTGTGGGAAAGAGAGATGGTGGATTGGAACTACTGTTGGAGTAGAACCTGGGTTTTGGGCTGCTAAGTGTGGAGAGTGGATAGCTAAGAGGGTCAGACTTCCTTGCGGACTCATATTCTCAACTCGAGGGTGGCTTGTTGTTGAGAGAAAATGAACAACAGCACCTATGGCTGGGAGGTTCATCCTTCGTACACAACCAATTGGTTAAGTTTTATAAACAGATAAATTCTCTGTTATGTTATTATGTTTATTCCGCTATGAACTTTTTTGGGAAAAGTACTTTTCTCTTTATGCTTTGTTATCCTTATTTGCGTTGTGAGCGAGATATCTAGTTGATCTTTAGGAGTTTAGATTTTCTGATTTTAGCACCGTTCTACGAGTTGTTTTTGCACTCCCACGTACTTTATGATAGTGGATGTATTTTTTAGTTGCACTGACCTACACTTGTGGTCATTTATCAAACATTAATAAAATTTTCTCTTATCTTATCTTGCACATAGTGATGGGATCCACCTCCTAAAGGATGGATCAAATACAACTTTAATGGAGCCTCTAAAAGCAATCCAGGCCTGGTTGGCGCAAGTGAAGCTTGTAGAAACAACCAAGGGCAGATTGTGAGAATTTTATTGAAATTTCTAGATACCAAAAGAAGAAGTCGATGCCCTAAGGATAGGGGTGGCAGAAACTCTTAAAGGGGTTTGTAGGAAGGTGATATTTGAGGGGGAATCCAAATTAATCAATGACATAGCAAAAGGCAACATCTCTAGCTTGTCATGATTCATTGGTAGCAAAGTAACATGGATTACTCAAGCAAAGGAATGCGTTGACTCATGGAACTTCACCAATGTAAGAAGGTCTACAAATAAGATAGTTGATTAGCTAACCAATCAAGCCATGACTATGAAATCCAATATACCCTAATCCCTTCATCTCTAACCACTGGAAGGATTGCTTGTGTTGTTTGTTAAAGCAAAGGGGGACACCACCATGAAAACAATATTAAGCATTGGCCCAAAGTTGGAGTCACAGATTTCAAAATCCACCAACAAAGAAAGATTGATTGCAATGAACATAGCGGTTCTATGTTTTTGTACTATAAATCTCAAGTTTGGTGTTACAGGTTATATAGCCTTTGTGGTATGGGGTCATTTTCTTTAAGAACTCAGAAAGAAGCAACAACAGTCATATTTATCCCACTTTCTATTTATGTGTCTGGATTACAAGCATAGTTTTTAAACCAGACTCAGACATCGACTCGGTCACCTACCAACTCGAACATCAACTTGGACTCAGATTGACTCGGACCGATCTTATTTCAATGACTCGATTCACTAAAAAATACATTAAATAAAAATTTTAATGAAAAAAAATGATTTTAAAGCTTTCAAACCATGATTCCAAACCATTAGAGACAAAATATGCAAAGTTTGCTCATATATATACCATGTAAGGGTGTATATATCAAAATGCCACCGAGTGCAATACATATCAGCAACAAAATACATAATCAATGAGGCTCTAAATGACCTCTAGAGTCCATAAAACATGCTACAACTACAAGCCACTGGTCTACTACATATCATTGATCAACATGATCAATCATCAAACTCATCACCACTGCTAGAAATGGGATCATCACCAGCAGCTACAAAACCATCCTCTGACTCCTAGACATTTCCATTGCAGTAGTAGTAGCACTAGAGTCCAAACCACTTTGTTGTAGCCTGTATCCTCCTCAATAATCCACTGCAAATAGTCCAAAGACTCCAAACCAGCTCCAAGTTGTTTCCTTAAGGCTCAGATTTCCTCAACCTTCTCTTCAATACACTCAGCAGTCTACAGTCTTCAGTGTTCAGAGTCCAGACTTCAACACTGGCAGTTGCTCTCTAAAACTCCAACAATCATATGCACAATTGCTCGCAATGTTGAATGAGAGAGATCTGAGGCAAGTAGGGGGCGGGGGGTGTTGTATTTATAGCAAGCTTTTAGGGTATATACATTGGGTTTTTTTATTTTTTTTAATTAAAAAAAAACGATTTTTTAAGTTACAGTCTACACAGGTGGGTCTGGAATCAAACCAACCGAGTAGGCACGGACACGGCCGGTTTGGCCGGTTTGGTACTGTTAGCACAAATTTCTACCCTCCAATCTGAGCTGATAAACCTGTTATGACAGCAGTAAAAATTTGGCTAATTATAGGAGAAATAGCCCCAGATGTCACGGGCTAAACCCCTCTCTGTTTGGGCTAGTGCTTGCTAGCCATAGGGGGAGTCCCTAGGCACAATGAAGCGCCTTGCTGGCTGATCTAAGGTCTGATTTCTGCGTTAAAACTAAAAAATCAGCGAGCTGTTTTGTTTTGGACAGCGTGTGAAAGCGGTCCAAAATAGTGAGAAAATCGATCTTATATGCTTGGAGGGAACTTGCAAGGTTAGCACCATGAAGATAGACTAGAAAGAAGATGAAAACTATTCAAAATAATCAAAATTAACCATGATAAACAGTTCAGAAAATGACATATCAGATTACAAATTTACCATAATATCGCCAAGAAAAGAGGTTCGAATGACAAACACACACTTCTTTATTGATAAAGCTTCCAAGAGAGTTGATTGCACCACACTTGACAAGCCTACAACCGATATAATGACTACTTTGCTCAAAGAGGAGCCACTAAACTAGAGAAAGAGAGAAGAGAATGAGAGAGAGACACTATGTTGCTACTACAAGAACCAACGAAATAAGCCAAGGCAAGCCTCCAATATATAGCTAGTGAGGGCGCACATCCAAAGGAAGAAAGAGGGACACATGAAGGGGGTAAAAATAGAGTCTAAGTTTAGAGTGGGTGCATGAGTGCATGGGGGAGATAATTTTAGGAAACTCATGCGACCTCTCCTTCCATCATAAATTAATTATCATATGCTCCAATTTTAGGAATATGTGCCCTAGCCTAGGTGGATGCCACATCACTGCCACATGTCGACCTCAGAGGCTGCCACTTCGCACTGCATGGATGATGACTAGACCTCCTAAATATAGAGGCAACTAAAAATAGAACAGCTAAAAATAAAACCTCTAAAAATAGATTCATGGTTCTATTTTTAAAAAAATTGTCCACATATATACTGCCAAAAATAGAAAGTCATCTGAATACCCTTGAATTTATACTCATTAATCTTGTTTTTCCGCAAGGGATCCAAATATGCCATCAGAACTGTTATGTGGGCCCTGATGCTCAACCTGCTAAAAATAGCAATCTGGGTGACATCATCCGAAAAAAGGTCCAAAGGACTCTAGATGCCTCAAGGATCAATACTGCGCTCTCAGAATCTGAATCTAGGGCATGAATCACAACCTATCAAAAATAGTAAGTTCCTGCATGTCCCCCGAAAAAATGTCATCGGGCCTAGAATCCTGCAAGGACTCATACTGTATGCTCTGAACTGCCCCAAACTATCAAGAGACCCACCCAAACCATGCCTCCTAAAAAGTAGCAACACATGTATACATCTCTCTCTCGCAAATGCATGGAAACCAAGTACACTATGACTCTTGAACTAAGCAACCTTGTACTGATCATGTACCTGCCTCGTGTGTGAAACAACCTCCTTCTCAACATAAGTGCTAAAACCCTAGGAAAATCTTAGTATGCCAACCAAAGTGTTGCATGTTGGCTCTTAACCCTCAAGACTTTCAAGGGTGAAAATCTAGGGGTTAACAGTGGCGACTCAAGGGGACGGGATCCCCCTATGAGATGTCGAGAACCATAAGAATCTTTGTGTCCATATAATCAACTGATGCTCCGTGAATTGAGGAATGTATACCAAAAATACCCCTGTAATTATGTGGAAGGCTGACAAAAAGGCCATGTAATCCGATGAAGAACAACCTATAAGCTGACTTGTAGTACCAAAGCCTGTCCAATGGGCCATGGAGTCAGAGTATATAATCCTCCCACTGAAAACTGAAGACCAAGGGGTCTCATCCAAATCCGCTACTTGCTACCACCCAATGATGTACACTCCTCCCTGCGGTAAATGCGTTGATGTCGACACAAGGGAGCAAGTCACTTCATCAGATGTCAATAATGTAAACACCTGTGAAGTGCGAAGGAACACCACCAATAATGTCAATGGATCCTAAGGTACGAGCACAACTTGACACTGTGAAAGATGTTATGAAGTCGAACAGTGACAAGGATCATCCAATCAAGGCCCAATGATGTTCATCCTTGTCGGATGCGAAATAACTGCCAATGAGGCTAACAGCTACTAAGGTGCTCTACTTCTGGGTCATCTGTAGATAATGTGTTGAAGTCATCTGTAGATAATGTGTTGAAGTCGATACAAGATGACTTTCTGAAAAGAAGAGCAATGATGTCTCTCTTCCATCAGCTCGAAGTGATAACTCAAGAAGATCAAGATGAAAGAACCACGTACCATATCCCTATGCTGGATGAGGGGGGGTGACTGACTCGAAGTGGAAGACTGAATGATTAGAGATGAGGAGACAAGACACAAGATGACTCAAGACACTCCTATGTCTCCTCAAACTACCCATCCTTAAGGTTTACTACTTCGGGAATAATGACAAACGGGACCCCCATCACGGCTCACTCTAATGATAGACACAAAGGCTCGACATGCACAAGATAGACATTGAAATTTTGACCCAGGAATAACATTTATGGACAGCCATTTATTCAAAAAAAGGAAAGACACACAAGACTCGACCACATGCTGATATAACTAGGATAAAATCAACGACACCTATGCAAAGACTGAAAAGTAAATACTGAAATGGAAGACACTTGCAACGGAAAGTAAATTGTTGTCTTAAAACTGTAAAAAATTAGCAAGAAAGAAAGACATGAAAAGATAATGCTGAAAGGGACAACTGTTGATTTTTCAATAAGGTAGGTTAAGCATGTAGTTCATTTCAATTTGCATTTGTCTTAACCATAAATAAGAATGTTGCAGCAACCAAGATCACAAGAAGAAACACCATGCACAAGAACACAAGAAGTATCCTAGAAAACCCTTCTCAACAACGGAAGAAAACCCAGCCAAATCCTTTGCTATATTCTTCAAGAGAAAGACCTTCACCACCAAGAAAGACCTAGCACACAAGAGGGTGCTCAAACCCTAAAAGACTAGCGCCCAAGAGAGGTGCGCACTTTTCCCAAGTGAATGTACTTGCTGAAATTTCCAAACTCACATGAAGGATATGATTCCACAATGGAGAATCTTCCTTTACTTATATTAGACTTGTCCTATCAACAGAAGTGTCTATTGGCTCAACAGGGCCGACCTCACTAAGTCACAATATAATAATTATTATTATTATTATAATTAATATTAACCAGATTAATTATCTTTTACATTTATTATTAATCACATTAAGATGGGGCTGACCTGTACCCATAACAATTAAGGTTACAGGCAGGTCTGACTCTTGAACAATATATAGCAAAGGATCTGATACACCCACTAGTGCTTATCCACTAGGGTCACATCCATAGGGATGTCATATCTCTGGTTCACTGCATTACACAAAAGAACCAGATCTTCACAYGTTCACCTGTGCTYGTCCACAGGCACGTCCACTCTACAAATCTTCTTTCCCACTGCCTCATACAGCCTTACAGGAGAACCATCTGAAGTCTTCTCGTTAACTCTGTTGCTCAGAGGAGGCTAATACATCATCTTCATTTATGTTCACATGACGATGCACCCAGCACTTTGGGATTTCACACGTTCACCTTGTGCTCAGCCACAGGCACGTCTAACTCAACAGATCGCCTTTCCCACTGGATAATCATCTAGAGTTCTTCTCAACTCTCTGAATGGAGGAGGTCATATCTACGTTCCTAGCTCTGTCTCAGGCAGGAACCACGTACCCTTCTTAGGGGCTTTCTCTCAGGTTTGTAAGCTGAGAAAAAGACTCACATAGCTGCAATGATCCACATCTCACGGGTTTGTAAGCTGGAGAATGTCTCACATAGCTGCAATCATCAACAACAACTACCCTAAACCCAAAATTTTTACCTCCAAGATGCAATGATTAAATCATCATACTCAAAGGATAAATGTAACCATTTAACCAAATGATCAGTCCGACGAGAAAGGTTAGCATGGTCAACCTTCCAAGGGGACCAACCATGAAATCTCATATGACCGAAATCGCCTTGAAGTACTTGTTGGTGACGCCATAACTGAAGGGTGCCAGTTGACTAAAGGTTGGTTGGGACTTATAGCATGGTATTTCAACAGTAACAACAATGAATGCATGAGACCCGGAACTCTTGGCATCTACCTGCTAAAATACCTCCATCATTCTGAGCTCAACCGGGTCATGGTGAACTCTAATATCCAAGCTCTGATCAATCTCTGAATCCTGAAGAACAATCTCTGGATGCAGAATTGTAGGAAAAGTGTAAGGGACATCATCGTCTCATTGAACCACAAGTGGATCCTCTTGTTGTAATGGTATCGGATCAAGCTACTCCTGAACCACTGCTATGATAGGCAAGGATGAAGCCTCTTCTAAGATGGGCACAGATGAAATCCAATGTTAACTGATCTCTACTTGGTTAACATGTGGTTCCTCCTCTTGAAACTTTTCATCTTCACTAATGGGAGGAACCAATGAACACTCTTGAGTATTCAAATCTTCACCTTCATCTTCTTGGAACTCCGCATGCGACTCAAATGGTGCAATTATTGGTTTTGGATCCTCTAAGATTGCGCTATAACCCTCCTGTTCATCTCTGAGAACTTGATGCGGTGCAAGCTGTGGTTCATCTTCAATAACACAAACTTCTTGCACTTCTGTAACAACTAATGATTGAAGATCATCAAGTGGAGTTACCTTCACTGGTTCATCTCGGACATGGATTGGAGAGAGTTCACAAGCTGCAAGATGATTTCTTTCTAACTTGATAGCGGCAGCTTGCGCTTCCTCCAAATTTTGAGGGTCTTCATTCCTGAGAAAAACACCAAAAATGCCATCAAATGCCTCAAGATAATAAATCAAAGCAACATCTTCATGTTCCACATTAAAATCGCCCACCAAGTGCAAAAATTTGGCCAAGTGATCGTTAACTGATTCTCACAACTTTCCTGAAAACAAAGGTATGCATTTAAGCCACTTACGTGCAGGCAAGTCATGAGGATAATCTGGGAATGCAGCAAAACTTAGTGGGTCAAAAGCAGAGAATCTCCACCTTACTATTGGTCTCACAGTTGCATCCATATTGTTAGTCTTAGAGTGGGTGCATGAGTGCATGGGGGAGATAATTTTAGGAAACTCATGCGACCTCTCCTCCTTGAGATATGCGCCCCCTCTAGCTATATATTGGAGGCTTGCCTTGGCTTATTTCATCGGTTCTTGCAGTAGCAGCATAGTGTCTCTCTCATTCTCTTCTCTCTTTCTCTAGTCTAGTGGCATGCCATTGAGCAAAGTAGTCATTGTATAGGTTGTGAGCTTGCCAACTGTGGCGCAACCAACCCTCTTGTAAAGTTGGATCAATAAAGAAGCTTGTGTTTATTGTTCGAACCTCTCTTCTTGACGGTATTCTGGTGAATTTGCAAATCTGATAATCATTTCTGAACTATTCACTGTGATGGTATCAATCCTTTGAGTAGTTTTCTTTGCTTTTTCCATTCTATTATCATTGTGTTAACTCTGCAGGTTCCCTCCAAGTGTGTTAGATCAACTTTTCCCACCATTTTGGACTGCTTTACACGCTGTCGAAGGCAAAACAGCACGCTGATTTTTGAGTTTTCAGACCTTAAATCAACCACAAGAGCGCTTCATTGTGCCTAGGGGACTCCCCCCATAGGCTAGCAAGGCCTAGCCCGAACGGAGAGGGGTTTAGCCTGTGACATCTAGGGCTATTTCTCCTATAATTAGCCAAGTTTTTTACCACTGTCATAACAGGTTTATCAGATCAGATTGGAGGGTAGAAATTTGAGCTAACAGGTACCAAACCAGCTGAGCCGTTCTTCGACTCGACTAGTTCGGTACCAAACTGGTCACCGAACCGATTTGAAGGCCGGTTTGAATCAGCCAGCTATCCGCTCAGCCGGTTTGGCAAGTTGATAACAACTCGGGACGGTTCTAAGAACACTGATTACAAGCTCAGCATCAGTATAGGATCGGCTGTTTGAAAGGCTCGGCATGGGTATCAGTACTCACTGTTTTGAAGCTCTGTATACTGTAAAGAAAAATAGCTCTATCACCTATGATACGTCGGGGTCATTTTGTTATTGTAACAGTCAGTCCTCTCTATGAAGTTGCTATGATGAACCAGGTTGCCCTCTCTATGAGTGCAACATTTATATAATATAAAAACAAATTTTCATCAAAGAAAATAATATAACTTCATTTCATTATACTAGCAACTATATATTATATATCCATATAGTATAAACAATTAGCATCCAACCATTCACCTGCCACCTTGCTTGCTTACAAGTTGCATGCATGTTTTGTGACATATTTATAAACCAAAGTTGTATCCAACCATCGCCACCCCACCTTTTCCATGCATGCATGCTAGTTTAAGTGTGTGCTTGGTTGCCTGTGCTCATTTATCGGTGCATGTTTGAACCAGTTCTTCAATTGAAGATGTGTGCACTGTGCACACATACAGAAAATGCAGAGGGCAAGAGAGCAAACAAAAGAAATAGTCATAACTATACATGCTGCAGACTCTTCATTCAATATCAATAAAAATATAGGACAAGAAAACAAAAAATAGTAAGAAGAAAAATGCTGAAGTGGCATGCAAGTCATCTTGAGCATAAAGCTAGAGGCTAAAAGCTAGAATAAAGCTTTTGACTACAAGTTCTCATCATCCATCCCCCCAAGTTGATTCACCCATTTGTTGTCATCAAATGAATATAACAACATTAAAGAACAAATAAGAAATACTAAACAATATCGAAAGGCTTTGCAAGTAATTTAAAAGGCTTGCTGTAATGTTTATTCACATAAACAACCTCAGCATGGGTGTACTTTATATTCCTAATTCTAAATGGGCACGGATCATGGTTTCAGAAGAATGTCAACTTTACAAATGTCAACAATACCAGATCGAATCTGAATAACTGGACCAAGAAAGTTTTACTTGGGAATAGCACCGAGCAGGCTGTATTTTCTACACTGAATTTTGTAAGAAATTGAGAGTATCTTACACAGTAGTAGGCCCATGCATGCTGTGTTTTGTATGTCCATCTTTTCAATAAAACATTCAGAGAATCTATCTTTTAGAGAGCAAGTTCTAGCAGGACATATGCTGCATTTCAATTTTTTTTAAGCTAGAGGGATGCACTTCTGATCTGCCCTGAATTTTCTAAATATAATATCATATATGACCATTTTATTTTTCTTTCAACCATTCTACTGACAATATTTTTCAAATTTTAGTCACTTAAATTTTAAAAGGACGTGAATATCAAACCTAAAAGATACTAGACATACGGCCACATTCTTCACAGAATATAAGGAGGGCTTGGCATTTAGAGTCTACCTTTATGGCCATATGCTGTTGTGCCAAAGTCCTGCTATCCCTGTCCAAGAGACAGCATCCTTCCAATACCTGGAGAGCTAGGGCCACTTCATTACTTGCAGGAGGACTGGCAATTTTTGTGTGCTCCTCAGAAGACTTGTCATCTAATTTTGGGACTACGCCACTTTTTGAAGGAGCAATTGAATAATGAAACAAAACTGGCACCACTGTTATATAATGAGGGAAATACAATCAGCCATGGGTTTTTGAAATCAGATCATGGCTATTTATATAATTTACAAACAAAAGGAAGCATATAGAAAATGGAAAAAAAAAATTAAGCAAACTAAATAGTAAATGGGAAAAGATTAATTGTAAGAGGAGAAGCTTAGTGGAAGGACTGTCTTTCTCCTCACAATGAGATACTAATCGTTTTATTCTCCTGCATGTAATAAACATAAATATAAATAATAATAATTAATAACTAATAACTAATGAAAAGATGGGTCTTAACTAAAGGACGTGACTTTTAGTGAAAAGTCACCCGCTTAGGTATACATACACGGCCCCTCATTGTAATATCATTCATTTATCATCTTTCGTATTTTATTCCATACAATATTTTAATCCAGATGGATTATTTTATATTATTCTATTTATTTTGGATATTCAGTTTATGAATCAGATTGGTTCACCACATTTGGTATCAGAGCTTTGTTTTCTGATCCTGGCCATTGCCCACACTTTATTCAGACCTTGTCTGATCTGGCTTTTGGCCAACACTCATTTCTCAGAGTTTCTCTATACTCTAACTCCAGTCTTTGACCACCCTGGACTTTTGGCCATCTTTAAGTTCAGAAATTCTGCTGAAGAAAGATTATCTCTCCTGCAAATTTGGAGAACAAATCAGAATCAAGAAAATTGAAGAAAAGAGGTGGCACGTTTAAAGGAAAATAAGAAATCCTGGGGAAGGTTTTAAAAAAAAATTAAAAAACATAAGAAATAAAAGAAAGTTTGAAATTTTCCATTGAGTTGGCATAATCAGTGTACAGAATTATCAGCCGCTTATACTAAAACTTGCACAATACATCTTCAGACTGCTGACCTGAGTAATTAAACAATGTGAGAGGCATCGAGGGCACAACCGAAATTAAAACAACAGTAAAAAAA
>ML817193.1:0-10033 GCA_009831015.1 Picea engelmannii | reverse complement strand
GAAATGGATGGATGAGATCATCCCATCCCATTTCTAATCAAAGGTTGAGATCATCCAAAAAGAATCTCAACTCAAAACCCACTTTGGCTTAGTTTCCTTATTTCTCTTTATGTCCCTCAATTCACCCACAAAGTGAATTAATAGTCACTTTTCACTCAAGTGACAAATTTCACCCTTTTGACTTAGGAAAATGTCAAAGTGAAATTAGACATAAAGTGTAAGGCACAATGGGTCAAATATTTCCCTCTTATGGTTAGAGACCCACAACCACAAGGGGACCACTTTCCAAGGTTACTCAAATCTCAACAATCTAGTCTATGGGCTTGAGGAATTCCTTCCCCAAGTGAAACCTATACATGGTTAAGGAGGTGTGGTGGTTGCAGATAAACATCTGCACATCTCTTGCATCTATCACCAAACTGGATACCCACTCAATTTTGTTAATGTCTTTTAGTGCATTGTCAAGTGCATGCACACAACAAGGGGTCCAGAAAATGTCTTTATTTACTCTGAATCAATAACCCCACTCATCTGCACACGGCTACTGCATTTTTCACAACCTGCACAACGTTGGTAGGTCCAACCTCCTTTATAGCATCTCGAAGAAGATCAAATTGGAAAGTCGCATCTTTGTGCTTTCTTGAACAATCAATAGCTCTAAGAAAGAAAGGCCCATCTCAACACATAACTATGATGTTGATAAGTGGAAATTTGGCAATGTCTTTCCACCCATCCATAACAATAGAACAACCTTATGTCACCCATGTCTGTCTCATCCGCTCTTTCTGCACGTTAATATTGGACACTTGCCTTTCTAAGATCATTGTCCTCAGCTTATGTTCACCTGGGCCCACATATGAGGGTCCAATTGTTTCCATTGCATGAACCATCTCCTAATAGTAAGAAGAGCAACTAACATGGACAAGAATGCCATTGGCAAAAAAAAAATTGCCAATAGCATCATCTGTATCATCACAATTCATCTTACCATACGCCCCTGCAATAGTTGGTCCTATTGCACAAGAACAAGAACCCTTTTGTTTGGATGAAGATATCCCAATCCCAACAGGAGATGGTGGAGGCATAAGGCCCATGGATGGTTGCTTTCCTTTTGATTTCCTTTTGGAACTTGTAGTTGCTTCCACATTCTAATCAACTTGGGACATGACATTTTGGCTAGAGAAGGTGCCCTTTGCATCCTCAAAAGCTTGAATTTTTATAGCATGGTTAATTTTGTACATACATTAACCCCTTTGCCACCTATGCCCAAAAGGTGTTATTTAACCTGACTATAACTTCCAGCCCAAGGATGGCCACAAATATTGCATGTCCAATGGCATGACCAACCTCCTTTGTTTCCTGGTTTTTTGTTGGTTGAGGGGCTAACTACTTTAGTGGCATATAGCAAAAGTGGTTTTTTTGGATCAAATGTCCTCTTTGCATATTCAGCCAATGCCTTTGGTGGGGATGGATTAGCACTACCCTGGGTTTCATTCAACATTGATGAGGTGTTCCCACTTCCAACCTCTATCCCACTCCCAACATGACCCTCTGCTTGGGCATCATAATCACTATCACTGACATCGGCACTGGCACTTCTGCTATTGCTGTAATCACTCATGGCTGGTTTTTAAAGTTTACGTGCATATTTTTAATTTTTGGCAACCTGCAGCGAGGGTTTCTCGTTAATTTTTTAACTTTTCATGGTTGATTGCATGCCCGAATGCTGAGTTTGAAGACTGCTGAAAATGAAAAATGGAGATAAAAACTAAAAAAATAGCTCAGAAATTAAAAAACAGCAAGCATTTCAATTTCAGATTTGTGACAGACGGTTTTGACCCTACCTCCACACTGCTAGATGAAGAAATCTACTTAAGGATAAATCTGAAAAAACTAATTTCAACTCAAGAGCAAACCAAATCTAAAATTGTTGAACCAAATCTGAAATTTCAGCTCAAGAGAATCAGAAAACCAAATCTCATGAGCAAAATGATAAATTGCTCCTCCAAAGGACCAAATCACTCCTCCAATCACTCAAATTGCCCAAATCACCCTTATGGGCCAAATCGCCCAGATGGCTGTGTGGCTAGCTATGGTGGCTCAAGAAAAGTTCAAGTCGTGAAATAAATGTAAAATGAAATAGAGGTAGATATACTTTATAATATGTTTTTGGTTTTTTCTTTATTTTAGCCTTAAGGCGCCCCCTACCCCCGAAGCATGGAAAATGAGGGGGGACATGCCCTCCACCCTGGGGGATGTGTCCCCATGGAACTCTGCTTGAGAAGTGTGCCCTCTACCTAAACTATAATCTTATCATTCGAGAGCACTCTGATTAACTAGAGGTCCACGCCCTCCTACTAATAATAGATCATGCAAGTAAATCTGAATTGAACTGAATCTAAACTAGAAACTGAACTAATGCAAAACTAGAATTGCTAAATTTGAAACAGCATAACTACACCTCCCCTACATTCTACTATGCATAAATTTGAACCATTAAGGTCTCCTAACATAAATGCAAGGGCTACCATCTCCCCTTCTCCACCTGAAGGCTGCAGTACTCTGGAAATCAGTAGTGATCCTAGCTCAACCTTCAAAGCTTCCTGCTCCTCATCCTCTATCCCTAGGTCTGGAATCTCCTTAGACATATACTTGCTACTTGGGAAAGCAACCTTAGCATGCTTGCCAAGCGTGCACCCTCTACATACACCATGTTGCTCAATACTGGATTATGAAAGACATGTGACTATCTCCCTCAAAATAGACAACACCCTGTAATGCAGGTGTCCCATCCTCTTGTGCCACAACTCGCACAAGTTCTCACTGTTAAGCACCAAAGCTTGAACAAGTTCACCCTGCAACCTGTACAAATTACCCTCTCTAACTCCTATTACTTGAGTTGTATCTAGGCTAGAATCCTTTGACCTGATGAAGACTTGTTGGTTCTTGAACTCGACTGCAAAGACCTTATCCTCCATAACTGAAACTGGAAGCAAGTTCTTCCTAAGACCTAGTACAAACAAGACATCGTCAAAATCTAAAGAATTACCTGACTTGAGTTGGAAGGGAATAGTACCAACTCTTTCTACTAGGTACTTCGCATTATTACCAAGCTCAACCTATACTCCCGAGTCTTGCTTCTTCAGACTAGAAAACAACTATCGGGCTGACGTCATCTGTTGAGATGCCCCATTGTCCACATACAACGCATCTCGAGGAATAATGCTAGTAGAAAGGCAAGATACCAACGAGAAATCCTTCTCGAACTTGACAACAAATTCGTTCATCTAAGTTTTTGCAGAGGTTGCTACCTACTTCTGCTCCTACTTCCCTTTACCCTTCTTCTTATCTGGATATTGTGATGCATAACGACCGTGCTTATGACAGTTGAAGCACTTGAGTTTACTCAAGTCCTTTCCTCATTGTGAGGTTGACTCCTCACTCTTTTCCTTACCCTTGTTGGATCCTTTACTTATGCCCTTATTTGATTGACCAGATAGAGATATATTCTCTTCAACATCCTTCTTGTTGGCCTTTGACTCCATCCAAGTCTCCTGCTAGATACAGTCATCCCAAAGCCTCTCAAAGTCAAGAAGCTTTCCCAAGCACAAATACCTTTGACAAATGGTTCCCATGAAGTTGGGAAACCATTCAGTGCCATGTTCACTAGCTCTACACCTTCAACCTTCTCCCCAACTGCTAGAAGTTGATCACGAATCTGTGTGATCTTCATAAGGTAATCGATGACTGTGTTTGATCTCGTCATCACTATTGATCTGAGTTTGTTCCGCAATATCATCTTCTTGTTTAAAATATGACTTTGGTAGAGACTAACCAAGGCATCGAACATCTCCTTCATTGTCTTATTCTCAGATACATGAGGGATCAGATGATCCTTTATGGCATCCAAGATCATCTGCTTGGCCTTCACTACCCTCTTGTTGTGAGCTACCAACTCCTATGGATCTATAGGCAAACTAGCAACGTTCCTGACAATATCAAAGAGATCATTCTCTTTTAGTAAGAGTGTAACTCCCACCTTCCATGATAAGAAATTCAAGGCACCATCCAATCTATCCTCAAACCTGAGGCCAGTAGGTGCCATATCTAAGATCTATTGCACAAACTCCCAAATCTGAAAATAAAACTTTGAAAACCTCTCATTGTTGGTTCTTCTTCCCTGCAGTTGATTCATCGCTGCAAATCCTAGAGAATCTCAATCACAGAAATATGTTCTAATACCATGTGAAAATTCCCAAACCCTAGATGACTAAAGTCTTTATGATCCCAATCAAACAAATAGATTGTTGAATTTAATTAATGCTGAAAAAAATTTGAGGCCATGGCATTAATCACACAATAGTTGGAAATCAAATAATAGAAGCATAAAAATTAATTTCACACAACACATGTAATTGTTGAAATATTGTAACTGCAAAGAGTATTCTATTTATTATTGATGTATTATTCATTAGATCAATCCCCTTTTGTGGATTGCTCATGTCGGGCATTGTAAATGACCAAATCCCCTTTTGCGGATTGGTCAAACCCTAATTGTAATATGCAAAATGAGAAGTCGGCCCCCAGAATAAATTAAGGTGCTTCTAACCACCCAGAAAGAGAAGTCGGCCCTGCCAGTGAAAAGACATTTCCTTTCAGCACTTGCCAGATTGTATAAATAAGGGAGACCAGCGCCTCATTTGTTCACTCACTCACTTGATCATCCAAAGCGCAAGTTTGGAGCTGCAGTTGGAGAAGAAGGAAGAGAGAGAGGTGCATTACTTGGGAGAGGAATTTCTAGAGTGTTTGGTTTATTCTCTTGGCATTGTATTGGCTATCTATATTAAGGAAGTTTTTGTTGGGTTTTCTCCCCCATGAGGGTTTCCCAGGATAAATGGTGCGTCTAGTTTTTCTCAATGATCCTATCTATGTTATGGTTATCTAGTGAATTGAAAAAAAACCTAATAATAGCTTAAACTCTAACATGGAATCAGAGCTAAGCTGAAGAGAGCATCTTTCACAAGAAGAAGAAAAACGTCACTATTGTCGTACATGAAAATGAGGGCTTTTTATTGAAGAGGAATTTCAGCCCAAAAGCCATCTAGAAAAGTGTGCCCTACCTCAAGGAACTCTTTGGCACCTTCAACGCACCTTTTCAGTGATTAGATCTCTCGGAAAGTGAAACCCTAGTTTTCATCGGTACTAGAAAACCAGAAGTATCAAGAAACCAGAAGTACCAGAAAACCAGAAGCACCAGTCCAAAAATCCGTTGGTCAAGTTTGAAGGGGCAAAAGTTGGATTTTTTGAAATCTAACCACACCAGGCTACTCGCCTCAGCCAAGCGCACCTCCTGGTAAGTTCAAAATTCAATTTTGAGCACTTTCATTTTTTTGGTCATTTTCCTAGCTCCAGATAAAAGATGCCTGCAAGCACTAAGCTTATTGACAAGCTAGAAGGTGTGGAAAATTTTCGTGCCTGGAAGTATAGGATTGGACTCATTCTTGAAGAGAATGACCTAGCAAGATTCATTAAAGAAGATGTACCAGAACCTGTCGATGCTGCAGCTAAAGCAAAACACCAAAAGGACACAATTAGGGCCAAAAGAATCATTGCATATTCTATCAAAGATCACTTGATTCCTCAAGTGTCTTCAAAGAAGACTCCAAAAGAAATATTTGATGCCCTAACCAGATTATATGAAGGAAAGAACATAAATCGGAAGATGAATCTAAGAACTCAACTCAAGAATACAAGGATACAGAAAGGAGAATCAATCCAGGAATATTTCTCCAGAATATCACAATTCAAAGAACGGCTAGAAGCAATTGGAGATACTATAGAAGAAGACGAACTCATAATGACGGCCCTTAATGGTCTCACAAGACCTTGGGATGCATTCATCCAAACTATTTGTGACAGAAAGGAGAAACTATAATTTGACAGTCTTTGGGAAGAATGTATTCAAGAAGAATCAAGGGTAACTAACCGAGAAGCTTTGCTATCAAGAGATGAAGATCAAGCCCTAGCTACTCACACTAAAGGAGGAAGAAAGAAGTCTTACTTCCAGAAAGAAACTCATAAGGAGTCTCACCCCCAAAACAAATCCATACATAAAGAATCTCAACCAAGGAGATTCCAGAAGTTTCAGAAAGGACAAAGAAAAGGAAAAGAGTTCTCATCCTACCAATGTTACCATTGTGATAAGATGGGACATATTGCGAAACATTGTCCAGCTAGACGAGAATAATACAAGAAGAAAAACAAGAGGTATCATGCCCATGCAGTTGAAGATGAAGAGCCACCCACAAAGATGATAAAAGAACGAATTGAAGACTATGTCTTAATCTCGGCCCTCTCAAGATCAATATCACCTAGTGAGGACACTTGGCTCATTGATAGTGGTGCTTCCAAGCACATCACAGGTCAAAGAGACATTCTCTCTTGCCTTTCAGAAAAGAAGTTTTCTCAGAAAGTTACACTTGGAGATGATTATCAATACCCTATCAAGGGAGTAGGAGAATCAAATTACAAGCTTAATTCCAGGACTCCAATGAAGATGAAGGATGTACTCTATGTACCAGGTTTGACAAAGAACTTACTCTCCATGTCAGCTTTAGAAAAGAAAGGCTTCAAACTTGCCTTTATAGATGGAGAATTTCCTATGTGGGCCAAAGGAAAAACCATGGAAGAAGCAATTGTTATTGGAAAAGAAGAAGGTGGCTTGTATAAGCTAAAGGGTCACTCAGAAGCGGCCATGACCCACTCCATTGAGAATCCATGTGAACTTTGGCATAGAAGATTAGCCCACATCAACTACAAAGCATTACCTTATGTAAGCAAGGTAGTCACAGGTCTACTAGAACTCAAGGTTGACCATGAAGGTGTGTGCAATGGATGTGCACAAGGGAAGAACATCAAGAACCCTTTTCCGAAGAGAGACAGTAAAGCAGAAGGAGTCCTAGAACTCATTCACTCAGATGTGTGTGGTCCAATGCCATCATCCTCCATCAGTGGGTATGTATACTATGTATCTTTTATTGATGACTATTCTCGGAAAACCTAGGTTTATTTTTTGAAATCAAAAGATGAAGTGTTCAGTAAATTCAAGGAATTCAAAGCCTTGATAAAGAATCTTTCTAAAAGAAAGATCAAGATACTCAGGTCAGATAATGGAGGAGAATACACCTCAAAAGAGTTTGCAACCTTTTGCAAAGATGTCGAGATCAAGAGGGAGCTCACCACTCCCTACAATCCCCAACAAAATGGTGTAGCAGAAAGAAAGAACGAAACTACAATGGAAGCAGTGAAGACCATGATCCATGATCAAGATCTTCCAATGTGCTTATGGGCAGAAGCAACAAAAACAACAGTATATGTACAAAACAGATTGTCCCATAGTGCACTTGGGTTCAAGACCACAGAAGAAATGTTCTTTGGAAAGAAGTCAGAAGTAAGCCATCTCAAAATATTCGGCTGCCCAATATTTGTACATATTCCAAAAGAGAAGAGAACCAAGCTGGACCCTTCAGGAAAGAAGGGAATATTTGTTGGATACTGTGAGGTCTCCAAGGCCTTCAGAATTTATATACCAAGTTACCATCATATTGAGATCAGCAGAGATGTAACCTTTGATGAAGATGCAGTACTCAAGAAATCAAGAAGATGCCAKCTTGAAGAAGTATATGAAGAGGAACCTGCAGCTCCTAGAGTTGCAGAACCAGTGAGGGAAGTCATAGCTTCCCCTGATGAGGAGATTCTAGAAGATCATGACATAGTAGAATCTCAAGAACCTCCCCAAATGACGATCTCCCACAAGAGAAAGCCAGCCTGGGCAAGGGAACTTATTCAAGATGGAGAGAAGTATGGTGTCTGCGAAGGAACCATGAGACAAGTGAAGAAACCTAAGCCATTCTCTAGTTATATGGCTTTGATGTGTGATCTCTTAGAGAAGGAGCCTACCTTCTCTGAATATGCCATTTAGAAGAAAGAATGGGCAGATGCCATGACAGAAGAATACCAATCCATTATAAAGAATGATGTATGGGAAATAGTTCCCAGACCGAAAAGCAAGGATGTGGTATCTTCCAAATGGCTTTTCAAAATAAAACATGTTGATGGAAGTATTGGGAAATATAAAGCAAGGTTCATTGCTCGTGGCTTCTCTCAAAAGGAAGGCATTGACTATGAAGAGACATTTGCTCTTGTAGCCAGATACCCTTCGATCAGAACCATCATAGCCCTTATAGCTAAGATGAAGTGGAAGTTACACCAGATGGACGTGAAAACTGCCTTCTTGAATGGTGTCATTGAAGAAGAAGTGTATATAGAACAACCTCAAGGATTTGAAGTTGAAGACAGGAAGACTCATGTGTGCAAGTTGAAGAAGGCTATGTACGAATTGAAGCAAGCTCCTAGAGCTTGGTATGAAAGGATTGACAGTTTTCTGACGAGCTTGGGCTTTACCAAGAGTAAACTTGATTCTAACCTTTACTTCAAGGCTATGAATGATGAGCCAGTTATGAAGGGTGACGTCCTAGGCCTTCCAAGGCCAATGTTCCACTTAAAAGGGCACAATCCCCCTAGGTCAAGCTTTGTCGGGGTGCCTCTGCAAGAGATCCTCCTTCTCTCATGTGCAAACCCCTCTGTCCGATCGCTGCCCCCTGCTGGGGTCTCAGCATCCATCTGGTGGGCTCTTTAGCCCCATGGAGATCTGAACTGATCATCTCCCCATGTGTACCAGTCCAACATGCTACCTGTCCGTCGGGCATGATCCTGCACATCAACAGCTATGCCCTCCATGGGCTCATAAGTCACAGGGATCATAGCAATGTAAATCATGTCTCATCATCAATATTATTAAACATGTGCATAAAACCCCTATTACCCCAATTAAAAGCTCAAAGACATTATACAAGCTTGCAATACAAGTTTGGAGAAAGTGACAGGGCGTCCTATGGGGCTAGTATCCACTGGAAGAGGAAAGTTTCCGGATGAGACTTCATTCGGGCCATGTAAGGGGGTGATGTGGATAAGGGATGTCCAAGCAAGTGGGTGCAGTGAGGGCAGAGGATGCAAAGTTTTACCTATGGGTGCCTTTGTAGAAGGCGAGCTGCACCTGTCCTGGATGCAATTTTTTCCAAGCCCATTCATGCCTTTTATTCTTTATTCTTTATTCTTTATTGTTTTTTCTTCAAAAAGCTAATTAGAGGACACTGCCCTGACGTGGTGACCAGTGGTGACAGCGTTACCCACAAGTACTTTTACAGAAATGAGAAGGTTGGCTTGTGATGAGACCCACTTTCTCTTAGCCATGCAACCAAGAGTCACTACCCTGGCGTGGTAACCAGCTAGTGGTAATGTCATACTGCTAGGTACCCATGGACCTAATAGGCTGGCTCATGATGAGACCCCCTATCCTCTAACTAGTTCTTGCTTTATTATTTTTACGGGTCCCTCTTGTTTCTTGCTGAGAAGCCTTTTATTGCTTTCTCGGGGATCCCTAGGCGAAGCATCTCGAGGTTTTATTCTGAGGCTTTTATCTTTTGCCAGCTTGCGTTTACCTTCTGGGCCTTTAGCCCCTTCTTCCCGTGAGGTAAGGTGCAATCCTCAAATGATAAGTCAACCCAGTGCCCGGACAAGTGTAATGGGATAGATGAGCGGGAAGCAAGATGAAAAGGTGGTGCTATGACGGGAGCGAATGATGGCTTTCCAAAAATCCCCCCAGTGGCAAACCAAAACCTACGGACAAAGGCTTACTAGGGCATCCTGTCATTCCCCCCAGACATGGTCAAGTGGGCAAGTATAAGATCCAAGCATTTGTTAGACACAAAGGAATTAAATGCACATATTCAAAGGTTTTGAAGATCAGAGTGACACATACCATGATACTCGTGTTAAGGTTTAAGCTATTATTAAGTTTCTTTTCATTTCACTAGATAACAATAGCATAGATAGGATCACTGAGAAATACACAATCACAAGAGACACATCATTTATCCTGGGAAACCCTCATGGGGGAGAAAACCCAGCAAAA